>RJWM01007489.1:0-74263 GCA_004363535.1 Dasyprocta punctata | reverse complement strand
TTAGGGTTGATTACCTCAGTCTTTAATTTATTACTTTATTCATCAAAAAGTTAGTGGCATTCTATTAGCCTGAAGAATAGACAACTCAATATTGCTACCTTCAATTTCATGAGAAAAATTCAAATGAGCAAGAAAGCAGGGTAATCAATCATTTAATTTACTTGCATTGCTTTATAATGCAAGTGTATGGGTGTTGTCTATCAACTGTATTCAATCTTAGGAGCAGCTATGGAATGAATAATTTGTGTCATTATAATTACAAGTAATTGATAAAATATGAAATTTGGCAATACTGTGCTTAAGAAGACATGGAAAATATTTGGTATTTGATGAATTGCTTTAAAAGTCTATACTGACATTTTAGAGAATTTATAAAATACAATTCATAAAATTTTAATCTTCAAGCCTATATTATGCGATATCAGATCGAATTCACATTTCCCAATTGAGGAATTCTGTGTGGTAATTTAATTATAGTAATGTTTCTATAGATGTGCCAAAATAAATTATTTAGCAGATGTAGCATGTTTTCATTGATAATACATATATAGACATGAATATTCATATCCAGATTTATCCATTGTATGATTATAAGGAGAGAAATGGGTTTTCTGCACATCATGATAATTATCGTTAGTGAGTGTTTACAATTCATCAGACACTGTGCTAAATGACTTTACAAACATTAACTCTAATGCTCAGAAAAGTCTATGTAGTAAGTACTCTTACACTGATTTCCTGGAAGAGGAAGCACAGTGAGGGTCCTAGAGCAAAAACGTGGTGAAACCACATAGGGCCCTGGAATTATAAGATAGTAAAACTGGAATTCAGATCTATATACATACGGATGAAATTTGATTTTCCTAATCTGTATACTGCACTACTTTCACAAGGTAACATTCTTGATTCACTAACGAAACCACAGTTGTACAATCAATTTATGTACAAGCCAATTGGCTTTGCATAGAGAAAAGATCCCTGCAGCATTAACACTGTGACTGACCGCTGCTCAAAACATCCGTGCCTCTAATTTTAGTGTAGTTGTACAAGACTGAGGAACTGTTTTAAAATAAAATGTGTGATGAACAGTTCTTTAAATTTCACATTTTAGTGCTTCAGCATCTGAAATGAAGGATGGTGATTTATTAAATTTCTCAACACATCTATTTTGTGTATTTCAACCAAAAATGGTAGCATGAAAGAGAATGTTAGTAGAGGTAATGATAGTCACTTATGTACTCCATTTGCACAGCTGTGTAATAATGATCTGGAGTAGATTTTTGAGGTCCCCTTTATCCTTGAAACTCGAATATTCTAAGCATCTAATTAATCACTAGTCAAATTATATTTATTAGAAATAATACAAGATAGAAAGAACATTCACTTAAATGTTTCATGTTTTATCTGTCTATCTATCTGTCTATCTGTCCTATCTTATCGTGATTTTTTTTTTACCTAACTACATTTGCAGAGTAATCCTGCATAATATACGATTTTTCATGCATTATACAGAAAAGCACACTGTCTCAGAAGTTATTTAACTTTTCAGAGAGCTCAATCACAAGATAGAAATCTGGTGTTTCAAATCACTTTTTATCAAACTCCAAAGTCAATGCAAAAACTAATTTTCATGTTATTTATTAGTTGTCAAAATATGATATGAAATATTAGGTTAACACAGATTTATTTCTCATTAATGTAAATATAGCAACAGGTATTCAGGAGAAGAGGAAGTGGTGGATGTACTCTCACTTTTAACTTCTCATGACCATATGTGATACCTATCACTTCCATTCACATGACCCGAGACAACCTGATCACCCAGCCCTGGCCCAATAGCAACACATATTTGGAAGTGGGATCTTGTATTTTCAGAGGAGAAAATGACCTTAGATTTCATGAGCTCTTTGTTTTTCCTCTGCCTGTGCCTTCTCTCTATCACTGGTCATAATTTAGGAAATGACAAGCCTGCTGAATTTTTATTATTTTACTCATAGTCATAAAGAAGGAAGATAACTTAGTACTTACATCCTCCTAAAAGTTGTTTTTTTATTCAAAAAATTCTAGATAACTGGAATATTTAATAGAACATCAAAGCCTTCTTTTTGACACAGGAGTTCCATGATGGCTTTTCCACAAGGATGTTTATTGTGTTCACTGTATTCCCTTTAGTGTCTACTGCAGAGTACAGGTGAAGTATTTGCTGTGTGAATGTTGCAGTGTGCCTGGAATGATAATGATAGAGGATCAGTGTTGAATTTGTTAGTATTTCAGCACCTGCTTCAAAAACCTCTGACTGGAGTTAAATATTTAAAAAGGCACCACCGGCATTTTGAAACTTTGCAACTGCACAAGCTTCATGGCCAACTAAACTTCTCTCAAAGTCAATTTATCTATGCTGTATTTTTAAAAAAAGAAGGAAATCTGTCCACAGTGATTTTTCTGGCCAAAGATCTGACCTTTTTGCTGAAGTAGAATTCACAACTACGGACAAAATCAGGTGGTGATGGCCAGAGTCCTTTACAAGAGAGGATGTTGGAGGGGCACCTTAGTCTTTGTACATTCTTGACTCAAGTGCTCTTTTCTGATTGCCGGGGAGCTTGGGGAAGGAAGGATGACATTTAGTAATGTAGCGTGAACTAGACCTGTGGTTTTCAACCTTTCCGGATATGAGTCCTTTTAAATGTCACACTTCTTAGAATATCAAGGGACACTGGTTATATTTTTTATTCAGTTGCTGAGGAACTACAAAGTAATAAAAACCCCACTGAGCTCAATAGTAGTTTTGTGCTTTATTAACAAATTAATTTGTGCTTTATTAATTACAATTAAATTTATTTGAAAAATCATCAAATGCAAGACAAATGTTTTTTGGTTGGTCAACTGTGCTTGGTGTGCTATAGATTTGAGGTAATTTTCACTAACTCCAAGGACCACAGGCAAGTAGTGAATCTGCCTGAAGTATTGGCTCCCAGTGCCAAATGCAGTGTTGAATTTAAAGATGGTAGGTAAAGTTCAAAGTATAGAGTGCCCATGTATGTGTACTTCAAACATTTTTAATTATTCAAAGTGGAGCACTGGTATACATGTATCTGTAAATATATGCATATACATAAAAACCATATATGTACACTATGCATACATATATGCTGTATATATGTGTTTGTTTCTCCATTTGTTGTTCAAAGCACTGAAGAAAGTGATAAAGAATAATAAAAGTGATTGCTTATTTAGCAATTAATATCTAAGATAAAGTTTTAGTATTATGTATTTTAAAATGCTTTAATCTTGATATTAAATCTATTTTACAGATGAGGAGACAGAATATTTAAGCAATATTCTGGTTAGAGGCACACCTTGTATTCCTACTCAGTACCACCCTCAAATGGATGCTCTTAAATACTGCCTGGGAGTGCCTCTCAAAGTAGTTACTGTAGTCACTAACTTGTGTCTCATGACCTTGACATTGTATTGGGAGAAAAACAAACTAAACAAGTAAATAATAAGAAAACTACAAGTTTATGCATAGACAATCTCTGAGACAGAAATTGAGTACTATACAATTATTTTATGTATGGGGTTTTGGGAAAGCCTCATTAGAAATTGGCATAGGAATATTTAGGTAAGGATATGATTAAACTTTTCTTCCCAACTTCTCCCTCACCCGTAGAACCTGTCTTTCCTCTTTAGGGGGCCAGTAATAAAATACCCATGAAGACATAATTTGTGGCATCATTGGAATGATTAGATGGCTAGCTCTATCTCATCTTTTCAACATAGTTTCATTACCTATTTGTCATACTGCATGTTTTGGTAATCTCTGGTCTAATCAAAACTGGTACAAAAGTTTGATATTAAAATTTTTGAGGAATTGGTCTTGGTTTGTGATTTCACTGCAAAGTTGCTACAACGAATTGTTCACCATTTTTTCCAGTGGTCATGTATTATAAAAACTCTTAGCATAAACTGTACTAAGAAGCTGAATTTAAAAGTAAACAGTATCTACAACTAAGGGCATGTGAAGCTGACCTGATCACCTTCTTAGCCATACTTCCAGATATTTTATATTCTGAATTGCTTTCATCTTGCTCTGGAAAATAAAAATTTGAATGGTAATATGTGCAAACAGCATTGTAAGGGCAGGGTCTCTCTCATCTGTACTATTTCTCCTGATTTTCCTGTCCTTACTGTTTTTACTCAAGTGGCCTGCTTCCCACATTTCAAAGATGCACTGCTCACTTAATCTAAATGCCCTCTTAGCTATGTTTTAATTACATCTGTTTTAAAATACACTAGTGACACAGAACACAGCTCCAAGCTTTGTAGACGAGGGGTGAAACGTCTTTCAATAACTGTCCCTGTTGGATATGTTTTTGCTTTTATGTATTTTTTGAATGATGCAAAACACTTTTCTCTTCTAAAGGCCCTCTTCTCAGTCTGTCTTTCTGATTTTCTTGTCTACTTCTAC
This sequence comes from Dasyprocta punctata, assembly GCA_004363535.1. Lineage (NCBI taxonomy): Eukaryota > Metazoa > Chordata > Mammalia > Rodentia > Dasyproctidae > Dasyprocta > Dasyprocta punctata. Next base: position 69,795 of record RJWM01007489.1, on the reverse strand, counting down.
ATTTTACATTCCCTGTGTGATTCTACCTATACCAGGGGAGGTCTTGCATGATTAATTTATCAGTTGGCTATTGTGCTTAATTTCATAATTTCTTTGACAGACATTGTGGACATTAACTCATGCATTTGTCTAGGTTTTGTAGGGGCTAGAAGAGAGCTAATGCAAACTCATTCCCTTCATAAACTTTTCTCCTGATATCCCAACCATAAAGTCCAGTAGGAATCTATATTTCAGTCTCCATGTTGCTTTTCTTTTTCTTTTATAGAAATATCTATTTTATGCACGTTTTGTGATTTACCCCTCTGTAATCTGTGAATATATTTTGGAAAAATTCATAATCTGTGTTCTAAACAATGATTTTTAGAAATAGAATTACTGTAAATTTTTTTTTGTGAATTTCCAATGTACATGTTAATTCCTAGTAGTGCTCTTTTGTGGTGTGGTTATAATGGTTATGTGGTTCTAATGGATCAACTATTAGAAGGTTTTGTCCTGCTATAATCTCTTTCATTTTAATAATAGCTCTTTGAGCTACATACTACACTGTTTCGCAATTTCAGTTTAGAAAACTGTAGGGCAGGGATTTCAGAAATTTGTCCAGAGTCATAGAGCTGGGAAGCAGAGGATTTGGGAGTCTAAGTCAGTCACACCCACTCCAGAGCCCACATTTTTTCCCCACTATTTTGTAGATATTTAAAGTGTCCAATGCAATTATTAGCTGCTTAATGTATTTCTTAACCCTTGTCTCTAGATTAATCTTCCAAGGCGAACCTTATAGCATGTCATTTTCTTATTTCAATCTGTTGAGAAGTTTGTTTTTCTCTACAGATTCTTATGTGACATTTAATACTCTCAGTTAATTAGAAACTATCATCAACATCTTATTTCTGAAGCTGTCTACCTTAGTCACATTGCTTAACCTCTGCTAAATATACATTCCCACTCTATTTCACAAATGGTCTCTGTTAGTCACTTTCCTGTCAGTGGAACAAAATACCTGACACCCATGATTTAAAGGAACAGAGGTTTATTTTGGCTCACTGTTTCAATCTATGATTGACTTATGACAAGAAACAGACACAGAAGGGCATGGAGAAGGAAAGCTGTTCAATTCATGCTCCCCCAGGGATCTACTTCCTATGAGACTCTATCTCTTAACAGTTATTCAGCTACTAAACTCTTCAATGAATCAGTCCACTAATGAGTGTAATCCCCTCAAGGTGTAAACCCCTTCAAAAACATGGCACTTTGGGGGGAACATTTTGTTTTTATTTTTTTCACTGTAACAAAGTACTACTTTATTTTTAACTTTTTTATTTTATTGAAAAAATGTAAAGCAGAATTTCATAACAAAATAATAGAAGAATAACAATAGTAAATATATTGTATATGGTCATCTTCAGAGTAGTTACTCAGAGTACAAGATATGGGCATAAAATATTCTCCAATCTATATAAGCATGAAATTTCCTTCTAATGAACAGTAATAGTAAAGCTACCTAGAATTTTTCCCTTTTACCTTCTTTTCCCTTGCCTCTCCTCCTCATTCTTTTTTCCTTTTAAACAATTACTTCCCATTTCATAGTATCTGTTGTGCATTCTAGACCTGATTTACTCTTTCAATTCTCACACCCGGGATACAATGGAATGTTTACACATGTGAGTCTAATTTATTTCTGGGGGGACATTTTAGATCTAAACAGAAACATTCTGCCTTTGGACCCCAAGGATTCATGTTCATGTCATTATACAAAATGCATTTAGTCTATTTATAGAAGTCATCAAAGTATTAACAGTTTTAGCACTACTGAAAAATCCAAGTCCAAAGTATCATATGAGATCCAAGGCAAACTCTTAGCTATGAGACTCTCTAAAAATAAAAAAAAGTAAAGGAAATTAAATGCTTCCAATGTAGAATGACACAGGTTAAAAATTCTCATTCCTAAAGGACAAAATAGGAGGACAGAAAGGAATCAAACAAATGTATAACCAAAATCCAACAGGGAAAATATAATAAATACCAAAGCTCCATATCCAGCACCCATGGCAAGTTTTGGCAAGATGTAAACTCCAAAGTTGTGGCCCTGTTCCTACAGCACTGCTGGTTGGAGCCCATAGGGCCTCTCTCGGATCACTCTTGCTATTTATGACTTTCCTCAATAGATAATCCACATTCATGACATTTGCAACTTCCTGGGGTCTCTACTGAACTTTTGACTTTATTTTCACAGCTTCATGCAGCACTCTTTCAGGGGCACACTGCCTGACCTCCAGGACCTTTTTAAAAAATCTGAGTGGAAGACTCCATGAACATATAATGCTTGCATCCTAAATTCCTGTAAAATCAGCACCATACAGATGAAGTCAAGAGCTGCTGTCAGCTCAAGCAGCAGCCAGTGCTCTTGGATCATGGATGTAGAAGCATATAAATACTTAGAGATGGCTGAGCATTTGTGAAATGAATACTATTGAAACAATTTCTTGGTGGCCCTTCTTGAGTAGGGAGCCCAAGGATTCTCTTCTCAAATGAAAGCTTTATAATTTTGCACTGGTGAACCTCAGAATGGTAAGATCTTGCTGATTCCTGAGATGCTCTCAAGTCATTTTTCCTATTGTCCTAATGCAAGCTACTTGGCTTCTTTTGAATGTTAATTGTTTCGACAACCAAATTGTCCATGGCCCCAACTTTGAAGGCTGATTAACATAAATTTTTCACATCTGCTTTTTATTCTCAAATTTTACTGCAGATATGGTTAAAAGCAGCCAACTGTTTCCATATCATAACTTGAACATTGGGCTGCTTTGAATTACTCCACGAGGCTACTTAGTCTACCTCCCTTAATCTTATTCTTTTGCAAAGTCTTGAAACATGCAAAATGTGGGCAAATTTTCTACACAGGTGTAACATACATGGTTTCTAGACCAACTGCCATAGTAGTCCTTGTTTCTAACCAAAACCTCCTGAGTTTAGCCTTGACTGTCCCTACTGCTGCCAATGTTCTGTTTTTCTGAGCCTGAACTAGAATCTCCTATCTTACTATGCTGATAGCATTCTAGGGTTTTCCCAGCTTGCATCTCCAAACCTTTCTAAATTCCTCTAGCAAACCAGTTTCAAGAGCTTCTGAACCACATGACTGCTATGACCTCACTTCTTTGGTACTAATATTCTGTGTTAGTCAGTGTTCTTGCTGCTGAGACATAATATCTAATGCCCAAAATTAAAAAGAAGAGCGAGTCCATAGTCTTCTGGCTCCAAGGCAGAAACAGTTTGATGGAAGGGCATGGCGAAGAAAACCTGTTTAATTCATTGCAATCAGGAAGCAGAGCAAGAAGGAAGAAGTGAGAAGAAAAACACACCTTTCCAGGTTATGGCCCAAGTAATCCAACTCCAACCAAGGACCTCACCTAATGGCACATTCAACTACTGAACTCATCAATGGATGCATTGGGTGATATACTATGTCCCCTCAAGTTCTCATATACTTTTGATAGGGCTGAGTTTATTGGTTTGTTACTGGTTTGTTATCTGGTGTGGAATTGGCAATGTGAGTGCTGCACCTGCCCAGGGGTGGAGCTGACATATAGTGTAAGGGAAGGCGGGTCTTCCTCTTGTGCTTCCACCTTCTCTTTCACCCGTGCACCTTGTGGCTTGCAGCCACCATGAATGGCAGCCCCACCATGCCATGCTGCCTTGGAGCCAACTAAGTACAGACTGAAACTCCTGAGAAACTGTAAGAAATAAACCTTTTCTTCCCTAATTTTGGGCATCAGGTGTTTTGTCTCAGCAACAAGGGAAAAGTAACTAAGACAGAATTTGTTACCAGAGGAGTGCGGTCATTGCTGTGACTATTCCTGACCTTGTGGTTTGAGAGCCTGTGGAAATGGCTTGTGGGAAGAGTTTGGAAAGGTTCAGAGAGGCACACGCATAGAGCTGGAAAAGCTTAGACTGTTCTGTATGGGAGATTCTGGTTAGACCCCAGGAGACCAGAAGGCTGATAGGAAGCCTGCAGGTAGAGACCAGGCTCGGGAGGTTTCTACTGGGAAGGACCACATTGGGTGTTGGACTCCACATGATGTGTGTTATGGCTTGGCAGAAAGTTTGTCTGCATTCTTCCCATGTCCAGAGACTTTGCCTGAGACTGAGATTAAGGGTGATGGACTAATTAGTTTGGTGGAAAAAATTATAAGGCAGCCAAGCGTTGAAGCAGTGGCCTGGCTATTATTGGGGGCATTTAGCCAGATTTACATTGGGAATAAAGAGCAAAGAGCCTGACATGGTGATTTAAAACCTTGTGAGTTTGGCCAGGAAGCTGTGGACTATAAAGATGGAACTGAGACCATGATTGCTGAGAAGGAACAAAGGAATAAAAAAGATGGCCTTGGGGTATCCCAGGAAGCAGCAAGCCTCCACCCTTTGCAGCTTCAGGCCTTCAAAAATGAAAGAGTTTGTTCGGACAAAAAAGCCACAGAGTGCCTTGTCCTGGAGTGGCGACAGAGGCCACAGGAGGTTTTAAAAGGATGGTGGCTGTGCCATTTCCCAGAATTGCAGTGGTCACACCAGATTCCAGAATGGTGGTGGCATAGAGAAGCTGTTCCTCACAATCAGGTTCAGAGAGCCCAGCGAGCCAGGCAGTGGACCCCTACAGCCAAGAGAAAGGAAAGCCTGGCTACTGCTCCAGCTGGCAGCGGACCTTGGAGGCATTCGTGTGGCGCTGTTTTTAAGTACAAGAAAAGGCTAAGGCAGCTTCCACCTTGCCTGCAGAGAGCAATGTGTAAAGATGTAAGGGTGAAGCCAAGGAACATGGATCATCCAAGGAAAGCTATGGAAGTTAAGACCCCTGAAAGTGCCACAGGGGTGGAATCACTCAAGCCTTTTGGAGCTTGCAACCAGGTTGCTTCAGATGCGGAGCAGAGAGCTCCAGGACTTTATGTTTGCCCTGCTGGATTTTGGACTTGCTATGGTTCCAATTCTTTGTATTCCTCTGTTTGTAACTTTTGGAATGCTAATGTTTATCTTGTGCCTTTATATGTTGGAAGTGCTTAACCTTGTTTTCATTTGTGCAGGGGGTTACAATTAAGAGTTTGCCATAGATCTCGGAGGAGATTTGGGACATGGACTGTTCAACAGTGCTGAAACTGTTAGGACTTTGGCAACTCTTGTAGATGGACTAAATATCTTTTGTATTAAAAATATACATGAGTCCTTGGGAATCCTAGGATGGAATGTATTGAGTGATATACTATGTCCCCCCAAGTCCTCATATACTTTTGATAGGGCTAAGTTTATTGGTTTGTTATTGGTTTGTTGTCTGGTGTGGAGATTGACAATGTGAGTGCTGCACCTGCCCAGGGGTGGAGCTGTCATACAGTGTAAGGGAAGGTGAGTCTTCCTCTTGTGCTTCTGCCTTCTCTCTTGCCAGTGCACCTTGCGGCTTGCAGCCGCCATGAATGACAGCCCCATCATGCCATGCTACCTTGGAGTCAACTAAGTACAGATTGAAACTCCCAAGAAACTGTAAGAAATAAACCTTTCCTTCCCTAATTTTGGGCATCAAGTATTTTGTCTCTGCAACGAGCAAAAAGTAACTAAGACAATGGATGAATACACTACTGAATACAACTCCCTTGTCTCAGCTACTTTTCTATCATTGCTGAGACAATATACCTGACACCCAAAGTTAAAGGATGAAAGGCTTATTAAGGTCACAGTTTGTAGAGGTTTCAGTCCTAATCTGCTGGTGGCAAGGCAGAGTGGCACATGGCAGAGGAGCAACATTTCAAGGCTGCAGAAGACAGAAAATGCAACAATCAAACTTCAATAGTATCTTTTTGCCCCTTTCATACACTTCCTCGGTTGTTAGGATTAGGGCAGTGCCAAATAAATCAGTGAACTAATCACACACCCTTAACCCCAGCATCACACACTCTAGTTTCAGTCATCTCTGAAAAGTCCATTTTCCCCCAACAAGAGGTGTTGGGGAACATCTCTTCAGAAACCTTAACATCGTCCATGATCTAATCACATTTCAAATACACCAGACTTTTGGGGAACATTTTGTGTCCAACTCACAATACTCTCTTTTACACATGGAATATCTTCTTGTCTTTTCACCAGTTTATCCACATCTTTGCTTCCTTCAATAAGGTGTAGGTCCTAACTCTACATTTCTCACTGAAGTTTCTTAGTAGGTCTACTTTAAAAACATTCTATCTGTCTGAATACACTATTGAATAATTTTCTGGTTACTTTTGTATGTGTCTCTTCAGTGGTGGAGGTCACATATTTATTGCTTTTCTAAACCTCCATGGCAGCTAGAATATATTTGATGCTGATCAAATCTCTCTTGACATCTTGTTGGACAATAAATTATAATGTGAATTCAAACACTTATATGTGGAAACAACATTTTAAGGGAAGAGTTTAAAATGAAGGTTAAAGTCATTTCTTATGTAAATGATAGTCTGTAGAATGTGGCAATACTATAGAGACAGTCTTCAACTTATGGTGGAGATATGAACCAATAGACCTATGATTAACTGAAAATGTTGCAAGCTAAAATACATTTAGCAATCTAACTTACTAAATATCATAGCTTAGCAACACTGCCTCATGTGGGAATTTTCTCTTTTTTTATTAACTTCTGTGCATCACTATGCATTAGTATGCCCAGAACCTCAGAACTTTATCCTTCTGTTTCTTTGGGTCATATATGGTGGTGACTTCTGCACTATACTATTTTGTGTTTTTTCAATTTTTAATTTTGTAATTAATTAATTGTTTACTTTAATTTTTAAAAAATTATTTATTTATTTGTTTGTTTGTTTATTGTTCTGTAAGATGTTTCAAACCCTCACTGTCCAGTTTCCCTAACAGCTTGACTTTCTGTGCTACCAACAAGCATAAATGTCTTTTCTTGTCATTATCTATGAGGATACCTGTAGGCCTTTTGGACATCTTCAAAGACACCTTTATATCGCAAAACATGACAGTAATTTATGTGGTCTTGGCTCCAGTGGTGCATCATGAGGAACCTGCCATTGGTGCATCAGACCTGCACATGTGTCACCTTATTGGTAATGTTGTTGTGATTGTATGAGGGAAATTAGGCACTTTCAGAAAAGATACATGTCAGATAAAGGAGGCCGGGAGGGTCTTGTTACTCTTGGGGAGGCTGAATGCTCTGTGTTGTATATTTTCACTTTGACTCCAATCTGTGGCTTAAGGTCATTTGTGACATTATTTCCTAATGTAAAAAGTTTAATTTGAGAATATTTCAGATTCAAAATTCTTATATTAGGAGTAATCAACTTGTGTTATTTAGATTCTTTCCTATACACATATGTATTTTGATTGCTATTTTTATAACCACTAATATAATAGGTATACAGTATCAGGAGAAGAAAGAAGTTTAAATTGCATAGAATATTGTTTCCCCATAAGGTTTCCTGTTTCTTTTGTTTTGCCTCTGAAAAGAACTGCTGGAGTAGGTGCTAGGACATACTCTTATCAATGATCAGAATTTGAATGGGTGAATAGGCTTCTGACATCATTGTGTTCTTCATATTTCCACTTTGTCTCAATGGATATACCACCTAATTCAAATTCTACTTACTTTATAAATTACAACTCAAAATGTCTACCAAAGTGTCACAGGGTAAGTAAGCATATAAAAGACCTTGAAAAATAAGTATAATGCATAGTATTTTTGAGTTAGGGGAAAGCTGTCTTACTATCTGTTGTAATTCATAATGAACTAGTCACCAAATACAATCACATAATAAAAGATTGGATTACAAGGAATTCAACAATAGTTTTAGTTGTAGTCTCTAGGCATTCATACTAATCTCTCTGCTCACATATTTTTTGAAAATATATTGGCAAATTGCAATCACTGTATTTCCTAGGAGAAGCTGCACATCAACTGGATACTTTATTTGCAGTATTTCATTCATATGACTATAGTGAAGTTGGCATTTCCATTATAGACAGTGTTTTAGAGCATTAACAGCACCATAGTAATTGGCCACCAGACAAAATTTGCAATGACAAACCTAGCCTTGGGGCCATTTTTAAGCAATTACTGTTATGAAGTCAAACCACTTTGGAGTATTTATTTTACAAAGTACTATACACTGAAATGGACCCAGGAAATAGGACTTCATTTTCAATATGCTTTAAAATGATTTCTAGCTTTAGGGCTTGAAAACACATTTCTTCTTAAATGTAGAAGATTCATAATTCACCATCAAAACAAAAGCAATCAGAACCTACCAGCCTTAATACATCAATATCTTACAATATATTCTAAATATATATACTTAAGGATAATTACTCAATTTGAATATAACTTCAATGAATTTATATAAAAGACTTAAGATTTATGCTGTTGAGAAGAGTATTAAAAATATTTCTATGAAAACTGTATTAAATAGCTTTTTGGATATGAAATTCAAAGTAAAGCCAAACATGTAAAAATACATCTGAATTATCCTGTTGTATGTATAATAGAGACTTATCTTGCAGTAAAGGAAATATATCTTCTTGAATATTTTAGGACAATATATTTTAGTAAATTATTTTAAATCATTGCATTCATTTCTTCAAGCAGGTTGACTACAAGTAGTGCGCTGTTTTAAACTGGAATGTTGAAGAATAGGAAATACAAATATTGATGGAGTCTCAACCTTTCAGATGCAGATTGTTCTACAAAATGGGTTCTTTGGCCCATTTTTCTGTCATTTTAGATAGGATTTTGGGTATGTGTTTTCTGAAGATTCCTTTTGGTACAGGGGAATGAAACTCTCAACCTACTGTATGTCCAGTATGAGTTCATGTTCTCTAAAACTGTAGAATGAATTTTAGGAACAATGGAGGTTAAGAGCAGAATATGTTTATTGAGAAAAAGAAAGCTTCTGTCTGAGAGAGAGACAGAAGGGGCCCTGAGTGGGTTGCCGAACACTGTTATTTCTAGGGAATTTTATAGAGTAAAACCATGAGGTGAACTTTGTCCAAGGTGGGGAAAACCTGGGAACCCCCAAGGTGAGCATAAGGTAGGACAGGACTATGGTTAACCAATAAGATTAATTGCTCAGGTAAAATTGATTAAATCAGAGACAAATGGGGAGCCGAGTCACATAACAAGTGGGTATGCTTAAAAGCAGTGACTCTTCCTGTAGGGGGTTGGGATAGTGAGTTTTGGCTTTTTCAGGGTGATAAGTGAGACCTATTTAGAATATCAGTCCTTAGGATGTGGGTGCATTTTTTTGATCTTTTGTCTTGAGGCCTGGCCCACAGCAAGAGGTGTCTGTCTCCCCCACAGTTGCAAGGTATCTAGGCTTCTGCACAGGCTCCTTGGAGAACCTAACCTTGTCTGAGTGCCTATAATATTTTCATCTAACTCAGTTGCCTGTAACACTTTCACATGCCAGTGTTTGTTCTCCCTGGGCCTCTAGGAATCTGAATCTATAAAAGTAAGTATTCTATCAGGGAGCTGAATGTACCCTATGGAGCAGAGAAAATTTGGAGAAATTACAGAGTTGAGAGCTCCTCAAGAGGTGGCTGAATCTGGGCTGAATTTCACATCATTGTGTGGTAAGAGTAAAGCTGTCAATACAAGCTGGAACCAGTTATTTGAATACTTGGGTATCCTACTTAGCACACTTGTTTGTCTTGCTTTCTTATCACATAGAGATCTCTTTCATGAATGTGGTATGTATGAGAGCTTGACAGGAAATGAAAGGATACACCTCTTCTTAGTGGATTGTTACTTGTGACTAGAAATGCTCAGGATTCAAAGTAGGGTAGTAGATTGATCTGAGGGCCTCTACACTGAGCCACCTCCCCAGCCCCAATCTTTCTATTTTTTAGTTTGAGACAGGGTCTTGCTTAGTCACTCTTTTGCCTATGCTGTCTCATCATTAGGCTCCTCTTGCCTCAGTCTCCCAGAGTGCTAGGACTATAAGTGGGTGCCAGCATACATGATTTATTTTACCATATGTTATAGTTGAGTATGCTGAAACTAGAGCTTTCTTTCATAGCTTCTTGATTACAGAAGCTGTGTTTTTGAGCAATGTAATATATGAAGGCCTACAAAAAGTAATTTCTGAATACAACTTTAAATTTAGCAATAAATTTAAATTTAGCATTTAAAGATCTAAACATAAATTTCAAAATACAGTAAGAATGCTCAAGACCAAGATTAAAAAGTTAAAAATGCTTCCTAAGGACTGACCTCAGCTACCTGCTTTCTGTTTCAATTAGCACTGCAAACCATTTTAAGAAATACTCATAATAATATTCATACATTCCTGTTTCAAACATGCAGTGCAAATGATTGATTTATGTTACAGATGAGCATAGATTTTATGGAATCAAACTTTAGGTAATGTGCCAGATAGTAGTTGAAGATTCAATAGTTTAAGATTTATTCCATGACCTAATATATACTCTATCCTAGAAAGCATTCCGTGTATTTTTGAGAAAAACATGTTGGATGAAATGTTCTGTATATGCCAGTTAGGCCTACTTGATCTAAAGTATAGTTCCAACACAAGATTTCCATATTGACTTTCTGTGTGGATCACTGGTGGATGGGTATTAAAACTTCTTAGTATTATAGTATTGTTGAATATGTCCCTTCAGATCTGCTAATATTTAAGATTCAAGTTCCAGCTCTGACACAAACTCAGGGAACTTGAACACTTTAAATAACCTCCCTGTGCTAGTTTCTTCATCTATAGAATGGAAATAATACTAACAAAGTAGTAACTATTTCATCAAGTTGTTGTTAAAGATTATATTATATATGTATTATTTCTTAGAACAACAAAATAGTGCTTGGCTCAAAGTAAGTACTAAACAAGGATTAGTTATTATTATTATTGCCATGCCTTGATATATACAATTGAATGTTTCTCCTAGTGCATTCATGTGCTCAAACTTTGATAATTTTAACCATTTTATGTAACTTTGCTTTTTCTCGTATTTGGTAACTGGTTACATATACTTGAAGGAGCCTATAAAGTTTTCCTGAAATTTAGAATCATAAGCCTTTGTTCAAAGTCAAGAAAAGAATATTTATTAAGTTAATAGTTCTTGATTTTTGTAGGAAAAAAGTATGCCCCAGAAGTGAAATATACAAAATATTAATTTTCAATATCTCAGGGAATAAATGAAATTCAACTAAAATAAGAAGAGGGAGCTATTCAAATTAGGTAGCTCAAGTATTCTAAAATGTTATCAGTATTATAATAAGGATAGAAATGTTGTGTGATGTATTAGAACTGCTTCAGTAAGTGGCTTGTAAATTTAAGGAAAATTATTCATACATGTAAGAGACTATATTGGAGAATTTCCAGATGAGTACAGAAAAGGACTGGAGAAAAGACAAAGAAAACCTGGTCAGTGTGATGAAAGGTAAGAAAAATGAAATGAGATGAGCAAAGAAAAGAAAACTCAAAACTCAGATAAATATGGTAGAAATAAAATTTCTTATATTCAAACTGGTGAGAAAACTGCTTAGTTGTTGACTTAAAAGCCTACAAAAATTAAATAATATTTCTAAACAACAGGGCTTCCCAATGGTAATCAGTCTCTGAAAATTACAGCAAAAAGCGAAGACAACAGAAATGCCCATTAACTGATGAATGTATAAAGGAAATGTAATGTATCTGTAAAATGAAGAACATTCTGTAATAAAAGAGAAAAAGTACTGATAACACTATTCTATGGTGGCCATTCACAGACTTCAGGGGAAGAGAACAAGAAGTCAACATGCAGCAAGCCCTCCCTGTGAACCAGCACCCTGTGTGGGCTGCTGTCACTGGAAGGAACAGCCACACCCTAACCTTTTCCTGTCAGTCAGCACCATTTGCAGACTGTAGGGGAAGAGAAAAAGAAGTCAACAAGAAGCAAGCCCTCCCTGAGAAACAGTGCCATGCACAGGCCACCACCACCAGGAGACAGCCAGACCCCAGGCCCTTGCAGCATGTGGACTGGGAAACAAGAAGAGCCAATCCACCCTGCCCCCATAAGCAACTGACTGATATGGAGAAGTACAGGCTGCGACAATAGCTATTGAGGTATAATACAATTTGATGCTTGTGCTGTTTGGTGTTTCACTGACTTTGCAGGTCTAGGGCCAGTGGTCTGATCATCTATTCAGAGGATCACGGTACACAGTGTGGCATCTATGGGGGATCTCCTTCTGAAGGTGGTAGCCATTGTTAATTCCCTATTATCTTGTTTTGAAGTTCTGTATAATTTTCATTGTTTTGTTGGATTTTATTCTGTTTTGTTTTGTTTGATTTTGTTATATCTGATGGCAAGGGCAGCTGTTTCAAAGATAGCAAGATATATTACAATAACCATTTTGGATTTACTATTGTCTTGTTTTGAAATCCTTTACTGCACTCATTGTTTTGTTTTTATTGGTTTTATTCTGTCTTATTTTGTTTGATTTCTACTATCCCTGAAGGTATCTACAGCTATTTTGAAGACAACAAGAGGCATTGTGGTAACCATTGTTGATTTCATATTGTTTTGAAGTCCTGTTTCACTTACACTGGTTTGTTTTGATTGGCTTTGCTCTATTTTATTTTACTTGGTTTTATTCTATTTAAAATAAAATAAAAAATACTATTACATGGAAGAAGTTAAAAAAATATTATGCTAAATTAATGAAACCAATCATAAACAAACAAAATATTGCACGATTCCATTTATATGAAGTGGCTGGGAGCAGATACTCAAGAATGAGGACCATATAGTGGTGGTTGCTCACATTTTGACAGGGGAAGGTGAGGAAAGAATGTTAATAAGTATGAAGCTACTTTTTGGGGTGCCAATATTTTTCTAAAATTATATTAATGTAATCATTACATAATTCTATAACTCTATGAAATACAATTGAACAGAACACTTTAAATGGGTGGATTTTATGGCATGCATACTAAATCTCAATAAAGATATTAAATACATTTCTGGAAAAAAACAATATATGCTAACAAAATAAAAGAGAAAATCTTCATAATCATCTCAGTAAATAAAACTGCTTGATAAACAAAACATTAATTATAAAGGATCTATTTTTATTAGTAAATGTTTGTGATTCATAATAATTACATTTGTCATGAGGGATTGCTAATGTCCACAGCACATCTGCATTCTTTTTGTATCCCCTTCCTCTTAAACCTGTCTCTTCTCTCTATCTCTTGGTCCCTTTCTTATTTCCAAAACTTCTATTTTCCTATTTCCCTTTGTTTATCTTTTATTTTACTCTTTGATTTATTTATGCTTTGGACTTCTCATATTGCAGAAATCATGTGATATTTATGGTTGCATGTCTGATTCATTTCATTCAACACATGGTTTCAAAACACATCCTTTTTTTTTTTACAAATGATTCAAGTTTATCTCTATATCAAGGAGTGATACTACATTGTACATTAGTACATTTTTTCTTTATTCATTCATCTTTTGATTGCTGTATGGCCTTCTCCAAGGTTTCGCCATTATAAATTGTGCTGCTGTAAATATGTATATATCACAGTAATCTGATGTATTTTACTCTTTCAGGAAGATACCTAGCAGGAGAAGAGTGGGATCAAGTGGAAGTACTAGATTTAACTTTTTGAAGAATCTCCATGTTGATTTCAATAGTGGTTATACTAGTTTATATTCACACCAACAATGTACAGAGTTTCCTTTTTCCTGAAACACTCACCACCATTTGTTATTACTTGATTTCTTGTGATATTCATTCTTACTGGAGTAAGTTAGAATCTCAGGGTTGTTGTATTTTGCATTTAGTTAATATCTGGAGATGTTTGAACATTTTTTTCATGCATTTACTGGTCATCTGCAATTTTCCCTGGGAGTGTCTGTTCATTTCACTTTCCCATTTTTGATTGTGTCTTTTATTTTGGTGGTGTATAATTTTTTTGAATTCTTTATATGGTCTAGGTATTAGTCCTATGTTTTTAGTGTAGCTGGCAAAATTTTTGCCATCTCTATAGGTCAGTCTTCATCCTGTTATTTTTTTCTATTTGCCATATAGAAATTTTTTATTTAATATGATTCTGTTTTATTTTATTTTCTTAGTAAATGTTTGCAATTCATGCAGTTTACAGTCATATTGGAGAGTAGCTGCATGTACATATTAAAACTTGTTTTTTTTTTTTTTAATCTCATTTTCCTTTCCTCCCCATCTCCCATCCGTTTCTGGTCTTCCTATCACCATTTTCATACTTGACATTCTATGTCACAGCTCATGTTATGGCTTATAATGTTTACATTGATTGGAGTTATTAGGATCCCATATATGGCACATCTTTATTCTCTCTTGTTCCCTTCCCTTGCCCCTCACTCCTTTGATGTTATTCTTGTGCTACTGGGGTTCTATTTACAAAGTCCTTGCTTATTCCTATAACATAAGGTATTTTACCTATTTTATCTTCCAACAGGTTAAGTGTTTCTGCTTCAATATTTAGATCTTCAATGCATTTTAATTACATCTTCAATGTAAAGGCTAATACCATTTGCAAATGATAATAATTTAATTTCTTTCTTTCCCTTTTACTTCTTTCTCTTATGTGATTGCTCTGGCTAATTTTTTGAGTACTGCATTTAATAGTGGTGCTGATAGTGGACAGATTTGTCTTATTCCTGATTTTAGAGAGAAAGTTTTCAACTTTTCCTCATTTAGTTTATTAGCCATTCATAAATGGCTTTTATCAAATTAAGAGAAGGTCCTTATAAAGTATATCTTTAAAAATCCTACAGCAAATATCAACTTCAAGGTGAAATTTTGAGGAAATTTTTCTTTCAAAATGGCAAGAGCACAAAGATATCTGCTTTAGCATTAGAGGTCCTTGTCATTGAAGCAAAGCAAAAATTTAAAAATAAAATATAAATATTGGAAAAGAAGAAGTGAAGCTGTCATTATTTGTTGATTATATAACAATTTAAGTTGAAAAGTCATATGATAAATTACTAGAATTCAGAGATGCATACAACAAAATTGATAGATGTAATTTTAATAAATAACATAGCATTTATATACATGAGTAATAAACGTGTAGAAGACAAGACAGTATATAGCTACTACATGTACCACCATTCAGAAGTAACAAATATATAGACAAAAATTTTTAAATGGACAAGATCACTAATGGAGACCTGTAGAGATTTATTGTTAATAATATTACAAAAAGTTAAGAAAAATATAAACAACCAAAAGAACCTATCATATTTATTTACTTTTAGTCTTCATACTTTAATATTGTCTATTCTGCATTAATGGTTGAGAACAATTCTGATCAAAATCGTCACATGTGCTTTTTATTTGAATTGATAAAGTGCTTTTTCAATTTACCCAGAAATACAAAATTCTGGAATAACTAAGGCTTTCAGTGAAAATAAGTGGTTATACTTGCTGTACCAGAAATCAAGATATATTATAAAGCTATACTAATCAAAAGCAAGGAATTGGCAAAATGGTAGGCAAATAGACATATACAAGAAAACTGAGAACTCATAATTGGGGTATGTTTGACAAAACACTTGATTTATGAGAAAGAATCACTACACAAAGAAAGAAGAATGATCTTTTCAGTAGATGCTTCTGGTTCAAATAGATTCAATTTGTGAAGAAAAAGTGAAATGAACCTTATCTCAAAAGGATTCTGAGCAGCATGCACTAAACAGCAAGTAGCAAGTAACTTTATCAAAGTTAATCTAAGGAGAATAATTCATAACCTTCCACAGAGATACATTATGTAGAGTTCTATATCTCTTTCCCTGCTCTGTCCTCTTTCTTCCTGTTTAATTATTAAAGAAAAATTTAAAAAGTGGACTATACTAACATTAAAAACATTCAACATTCAAAAGACATTACTAAAAATGAAAAATAAGTCAGAGAGTGTAGGTATTTTAAATGCATATAGCCAACAAAGAATGTTTAACTAGAATAAATAAGAAAAATCCTATAAACTAATAAGAAAAAGGTAGCCCAATTAAAATAGGCAAAATATTTGAACAAGAAGTTAATAAAAGATAATTTTTCAAATTATTGAATAAAGACATTAAAAGAAATTAGACAGGCAAGCTTAAGGACCACAACACACTCATCAGAATTGCTGTCAAAAAGACACTGTTTAGATTTAAAATGTTCCTCAAAAAGTTTCATATCTTGAGGTGAGGCTTGGTCAGAAGGGTGAAACATTGGGGAATGTGACTTAGAATGGTATAGTCTCATCTTTTGTTTGCCCCCTCCATTTCTTTTTTGGCTTCCTGCCACCATGTGGTGAACAGCTTTCCTTTACTAGGTCTTCCACCTGCCATTTCTGCACTGGAGAAACAGACCATACCCACTAAAGCTGTGAGCCAAAATAAACTTCTCGTCTTGTGAGATGTGGAAGTTGAAAGTTTTGTACCAGCAATGGTAAACTAATACAAACATGATTACTGAGGTTTTCTGGGGATGTGGAGAAACAAAAATTTCCTTTCACTGCTGCTAGAAGTATAAATTGGTGCAACCACTTGGGAATAAATACTTAGAATTATCTCTTAAAACTTTTAAAACACCAAAATCTGGAAATTTTATTCCTAGGTTATAGTCAGCAGAAAAATCTGTATATGTGCACCAAAAGATATATTAATGAGCATTCATAGTATCACATAATAGTTCTAAAACAGAGAAAAGTACATGTCCAGCCAGTAGCAGAATAAATAGATGTGTTATATAATGAAATGGTGTACAAAAATTGAAATGAAAGAACTGCAATTACATCCAACAGTAGAGATGTATATCACAATTGCAACGATAGGGGAGAAGACTGATACAAAAATGTACATACTTGGTAATTTCATTGATGTAAAGCTTTATAAAACAGTAAATCTAAGGTATAGTGTTGGAATGCAGGATGGTAGTTTCCTTTATGGAGATGGAAATGACAGTGGTTAGGTGGCATTTGTTGTTCTGTGCACCCAATTAATACATAAGAATTTGCTTTGTGATAATTCCCTGAGATATCCACTGATATGATTTGCATTTTTCATATGCGTATTACACATTATAATACGAAACCAATTTTTTTTAAAAAATGCTACACTGGTCACAGTTATGGACTCTTCAATCTAGGCATGGTGAATTTCTATATCTAATTGTGTAAAAGATTAGCATTCAACATATATGCCAAAGGCAGAGTAACTAAATTTACACAAGGAAATTTCATGTGTGCATACCCATGAATATTTTAAATTTCAGTATTGCCTACCATTGAACAAATTTTAATGACAAATTAGTCTACTTGCCCTCTATCCACAGTGAAAGATTTATACAGACATTCATAGACTAGCATGTTCACACCATGTCATTAAAAAGGCTGTTATTGAGAAAGGATTTGAATATCACTGCTATGCCTTTCAGTTGACCAGAACACAATCAAAGCCTTTTCTTTCCTTTTTTTTTTTTCCTGCACATCAGCGAGACTGGCACCATGTCAGTGGCTCTTGCCCTCTAAATATGGCCTTGGGAGCAAATGCAGTCAAGGTTGTTTGTCACTAGCCTATCTGAAATCTGTTCAGCCTTAAAAATGCATTGCATATTCATTAATGATCAGTGCTGCATCATCAGATGCAGATGAATGTGTACCTTCCACTGACATTTTTTGGAAAGTGCACTGTCCATGAAATTGTAAATAAAAACATTTCAGAAACAGCTGCATAATTTTTCTAGATCCCCCTAGCTATTCTGTTTTACTAAAGGTCTGAACATGATGTATTCATGCAAACCTTGTGTTTCTTGGAAAGCATATCCTTCCAGTCTCTGCATGTGTATCACTGACAGCGTATTTTGCAGAGATGTTTAGATGGATGTAGTGTGGCAGGTAGATTTCTGTTTTGCTCTTTGAACGTTTTGGTCCCTCTTAGCAAGAAATAAGCTTCATGATGGTGAAGGGTAGTTTATAAGTTTGGCAATATTGTGTAAACTTATTCAAGATTTAAGATAAAGTTCTTTGCACTTCTGCAGTAATGCTAATCTACTAATAATCAAGTTATTTGCTTTAAGTGCTTATGCCAGATGCAATGAAGAGCTTTTGGACAGTTGAAAAAAATCCTGCAATGGGTTAACACAAAGGAGGAATTTATAGTTTGTAAAATAAAATCAGTTAATCCTCACAAGAAACCAGTGAAATGTGTATCACTATGATCTATTTCAGTTCTTAAATAAGTTACTGGGAGTTCACAGAAGTGAAGTGTCTTGATCCAACATCTTTTGAAATTAAATCTCATTTAATTTTGGAGTAAGTAATTTTGAAATTGTATTTATACTCAGGGATCTGTTTGAAGTTAAGATTTTGAATGCCACTGCCTAATGAGCTCTTTTTCAAGAATGGCCTAGAAAAAATAATCTCTTGAAATAAAAACCTCCATTTTAAAGCAAAGTATGCCTATTATGGTTTTTTTTTTAATTTTAAAGCAAGATATTATTGAATTGCCATATTTATGTTGGATTCTGGAGCTGATAATACTATATGAAAACACTTCAAAACAATTGTTTTTCATCTCGAGAGAGTGCACATTATTTCTACCTGGTTATTTAATTTCCAAGAGCAAAAGCACACTCAACTTCTCCAGGAGGTTAAAGGTGGCAGCAAGCAATTCAGGGAGTACAGTTTATCTATTAGCCTTTCTATCATTTAGCATTAATGTTCACTGTTAGGGCCAAAGAATATTTTCTAATACAGAAAAAGAACGAAATAGCGAACATTTTAGCAGAATTTTCCCTTCAAAAAGGGAGTAAATAAAGCATCATCAAGAGTTCAGTGTAATATATCACCATGAAAATGAGACAATAACAGCAACAATCAAAGGAATTGAAACCCAAAGAGACAATTGCTAAAACAAGCAGAAATTATTTTCTCATTAAGGTGCATTTTAGCACAGAATTGCAAGTGAATATTCCTACCTAAAATTAACTGATGACATTATGTAGATAATAGAAATCACTCTCATAACAGTAAAGTATATGAACTAAGGCAAGTGGAATGGCTCCTAAAGTTGAAAAGCAAATTTATGTACTAAAAAAGTTAAACTGAGGCATTCTTATAGAATAAAGAACAAAA
This sequence comes from Dasyprocta punctata, assembly GCA_004363535.1. Taxonomy (NCBI): domain Eukaryota; kingdom Metazoa; phylum Chordata; class Mammalia; order Rodentia; family Dasyproctidae; genus Dasyprocta; species Dasyprocta punctata. The sequence continues at coordinate 50,668 of RJWM01007489.1, read as the reverse complement.
GAAGGAGATGAAAATTGAAACAAGTATAATAATGTATGTGATAGATGCTCTGTTCCAAACTGCACCTACTAGAATAACAGAGTGGTGATGAAGTAACGAATTATATTAAGCAAACATGCATTAGAATTGAAAAAACTTGTGCTTTTAGATGAAAACCTGTACCCATCCTAAAGAAATTTGGAACAAAGGCAAAGACAAAACTCTAAAAGTTAAAAAAGCAAAGACAAAAACAATAAAACTCTAAAAATTTCAGAAAAGAGAAAAAGAGAGTGTTTACTAGGAAATAATTGTGACACTGAAATTAAATTTACTTCAGAATTCATTAGATTAAGGAAAATAATGGAAAATGCATTTTAAAGTAAATCACTTTTCACATACAATTCTTTATTTGATTACTCAGTTGTTTGAGAGAAGGAGGTTATTTTATTATAGGCAGCTAAGATAGATAAAAATTAATATATAGTCAGAGAGGGACTGGACTCCCAAGGAAGTTAGCAGAAAAATAAAGACATCAAGATTGTGGTTGGAGGTACATGTGAAGACCTGTTCTCAAGATAAAGATGCAATGGCCAGGCCTGCATGCCTCTCCAAGGATAAACAGTAACTTGGAATTATACTATAACTGACACCATCTTTTCCATAAAGTCCAGATGGGCGTCAGTCGCCCAGATGAGTGACCAGAGTGTCCAGACTTATCCCTTGGCCAAAATGTCTTTGTTCTTTCCACATATCTTGTGATGTGACTCACTTCCCTATTGGATCAGTATTAGCTGTACTTGGAATTCTAGAAGTCAATCATAGCATGACCCACATTGTACCCACATTGTCACTTTGTTGTATAAAGGCCCTGACTAAGGGCCTTAGTGGCAACCTACTTTCGGGAACCCTCCTATTGCTCAAGAGCTAACTCTCAATAAACTTTTCCTACTCTTCACCTCTATTATCACTTGGGATTAAGTCTTTAATCTCAGGGAACACAAACTCAGCATATCTGACATCTAGCAGGTTAGGTGCTATATTTCTCCTATATTAGTTTTGCCCATGGTATGATTCAGAAAACATACCTCTTCTCAACAGAGGTTTTATTACTGTTGTGTGTTCTCAGGAAGAACACAATTGTAAATTAAGAGAAAAAACTAGAATATCAGAATTTATGGTGAGCCACTAAATTAGTTGACATTAATAATAAAGTTTTGAGTACAGTGTTTTTTTCTAAATATTTTTACAATTAGAAACTTTTAAGATCTGTTGCGTGATAGCATGAATATAGTTGACACTACTAAGCTGCACACTTACAAATGGCTATGGTGGTTTGGAGGAGGGATAGTTGGTATTTGAATACAGGTCTGCCTCAAAAACTCATGTATTTAGATCTGTGTCTGGTGGCACATGCCTGTAATTCCAGCACTTGGAGCTAAGATTATCATTTACATAAAACATCATGTTTTCTTACATTGAAAAAATTTAGAAAAATGATGTGTACTTCACAACACTCCCCAATTCCATGTCAAGTTGAAATCAGCCATGTTGTGTATGTTAATCACATTATTAATCAGATTTCCAGAAAAAAATTATGCATATGCAGATATACATCAGTTCATTATAAATTTGCTGTTATAAAGGATATACAGCACACAATTTACATAAAATAAAATGTGTAACCCACTTTCAAGTGGCATTAGTATGGCAAAAAGGATGGTGAATAAAAGCATAAACATACTATAGTTTTTTAGTTCTGGTGGTTCCATGATGGGTATGTAATTTAGTGCTAGTCATTGAAAACAACAGAATTAGGAAGAAGTTCAAAAATTAAAGTTTACTACTAGAACCAGAGAAATGCAATGCTTCTTTTTCAAATGATTAGTAAAAATAAAACATTTGATTTCAAGATTCAAAAATTAAAGATTTATTCAATAAAAAGGAGTGAAGGGTAGTACATATACTTAACAATTGAATGAAAAGAAAATATATAGATTCACAGAAAAATATAAATATACATGTAAAATTTTAAATGAACACTTATAAATAGTATCCAGTAATGAATTGAAATTAAAATGTCAGGAACATCTGTTGTTTACCTCAGAAATATAGCAATGTTTCAATAAGGATAAAATTGTCATTACAATACACAATACTGACAAATTATAAAGAGAAAAACACCTTTCAAGTGCAACCTAAATCCATTCCTTAGCTAACAAAGTCCAGAAAGTTCGTTATCATCTTAATACATAATTTTTTACCAAGATTGATTCAAAGCACATTTAACGGCATCTGTATTTTTTTTTTTTTGAAAAAGGACAAAAATGTAAGGTCATTGTCTCCATTACTTTAATAGGCCACTGGAGACCCAACCAACATCAGTAGCAGTGACAACAACCTGGGGAGGATGATTATCACATAGTCAATGCAAGAGCCTCAACTGTCAAGTTGTCAGCATCTTAAACTTATTTGCAAGACAGTACATAAAAAATCAACATACAAAAGAAATTGCCTTCCTATGGATAACATTAAACAAGGAAATATAATATGAAAGTTCCACATGAAAAATAGGTTATAGCAGTAACAAAATCACAAAACCATAAGACACCTGATAATAAAGACTACAGATAATATCCATAGGAACTAAGGCTTAAAATTCCCAAATACCTACATGCTGTTGAAAGAATTTTAGAAAAGCTATACATGTGGAGAAATGAAAAATTTTATGAGTGAGAAAATGTCATTTTAAATATTTCAAATCTCATAAAGCAAATCTGCAATTTAAAATCAAGCCACTTAGAGTCATATTTTTCCATTAAAGTTGAGAAAAAATTTATTCATAAAAATATACATGAAAAAATAACCAAGATAATATTGAAAGAAAAAAACAGAGTGGAAGCTTGTGCTGTTAACGCCAAAACCTTAAAAAGTATCAATTAATCAGAATTGAAGTCATTATTAATTGAACAGGTAACAAATAAGAGATAAATGGAATGAAAAATCTAGAATGCTATCATCTCTCTCCCTTTTTCTGAATTTAACATAAAGTGGTCATTTTATAATTGAAGAATGGATCATTTAGTACATTAAAGAATAAGTTGGCATATGTTCTGTAAAAATTTGAGGATATTGTTCTTTATTTACACAATAAATACTCCCAAAATAAAATATTTGTATTCCATGTATGAGAGAAGATATGTGATATTTGACTGAATATGACTTATTTTTCTTATGTATTACATAAATATTATGGCCTCCAATTCCGTCATTTTTTTGCCAAGTACATGATTGTTTATTTATGGCTTAACAATACTCCATTCTATATGTGGACTCTGAAAAAAAATTAGAGATAAATAAAAGAGAGATGACAGGCAAATAGAAAGAAGACTGTTAAAGATGAGTAAGGGGATCAGGTGAAGAAGGGAACCAAAAGAGAGGAGAATTATGGGGTGATAGAAACTAATCACTGTTCTACGTATGTCCAGTATGCCAAATTAAATCCACTGTTCTGTACTGTAAAATGTGTACTATATTCTTTTTAAAAGAACAGACAAGTGAAATTTGTCTTTGAGAACCTAGAGGTATGGAATAGAATTACTGCCTACAAAAATAGATCAAAGATACTCATGTATGTTTAAAAGAAAATTATGAAACTATTAACGGGCCATTTAGAAGGAGGCATATTTGATCTGTAAGTGGAAAAACCTTCTAACATATATTGCAGAATGACCCAGATCTTCTGCAGGAAATTGTCTAACAATTAATATTAAATTAAACTTAAATAAAAATGTAAGAATGTTTGCAATATAGGTAACGGAAAACATTAATATTCTTGCTGATGGATGTAGCACCTCTTAGAAGTGTAAGATCACTGAGGGAATGAGGCAGAAGGTTGTATCTCCCTTCTTAACTTATTCCTTGGCATTCTGTCTCTCTGTCTCTCTGTCTCTCTCTGGTTCCTTAATGGAAACATTTTTTTCTTCTGTGATTCCCCTCTGCCCTGCTGTTCTGCCCTTGAGACAGTCAACTATGGGCTGAAATCTCTACAAACTGTGAACCAAAATAAACTTCTCCTCCATCATGCTTTTGTGTCAATTATTGTGTCTCAGCAACAAGAAAAGTGACTAAAACAGTAAGCAACACCAGCTCATGTAACAATAGAAACCGACCACAGGACAACTAACCTGCCTTCTGGGGGACTGTGCGACTGACATGGAGTCCAGGAAGAGAAACATGTGCCTCCCATATGCCTACTGGAGTGTGGGCTTAGAATCAAGGACAAACCCCCCTTCACCCCCCCATAAGCAACCTGGTAGTTCGGAGGTCTGGCTAAATTGATAGTAACTAAGGAACATTAAGCAACTAAATGCTAGTATTGTTTTGTTCGTTTTGCAGGCCTGGGGTCAGCAATTTGAGCATTTCTTTGGAAGATGACAGTAGGCAATGTAGCAAATATGGGGGATTCTCTTCTATCATGTCTTTGAGGCCCAATATGGTTCTCATTGTTTTGTTTTACTCTGATTTTTTTTGCTTTATTTTATATTCTGTTTTTATTGGTTTTATTTTGTTTTGTTTTTGGTTTAATTCTACTATACCTGTTGGAATGGTCAGCTATTCTGAAGATAACAAGATAGACTACAGTAGCTATTGTTTTCATAGTATCTTTCTTCGAAGTTCTGTACCAGTTCTGCTGCTTTCTTTTGATTGACTTTGTTCTGTTAAGTTCTGTTGGATTTTACTATCTTTAAAAAAAAGAAAGAAAAGAAAAGAAACATATGGCAAGTACTCACTGTTGGAAAAACAAATACAAAACTGTGACTACATTATCACTGATAAAGCACTGAAGTGCTCATGCCTCAGTTGGATGGTCAGCACCACTCCATGGCCCTTCTACTAGAAAGGCCTCTTGATTTTATCCTTGTAGGATTAAATTAGACTAGACCTTCTGAGCTACAGTGATGTTTTTCATAGTTTGTGTGTAGATCAAAGCAGGTACGTCTTCATAGAGGTAATTATAATTTCCTAGAATATTACAGTTACCTTCTGAAAGCCAAGTAAACAAATCTTTAATTCAATTTGGGAAAATGTTTTTAAAATGTTTTTAAAAAATGAATCCAGCACGCCTTTAATCCCAGCACTCGGGAGGGGAGGCTGAGGTAGGGGGAGTGTTGTGAGTTCGAGGCCAACTTGGGCTACAATGCGAGCGCAAGTCCAGCTTGAACTACACAGTGCGACCCTGTCTCAAAAAACTAGGGCCGGGATTTTGGCTCAGTGGCTTAAGCGTTTGCCTGGCAGGCACAAGGTTGTGAGTTCAATCCCTGGTGCCGTGAAAAAAAAAAAGGATCGACAGCTTTGCTGCACAAGGAAATACTACAATATTTATAGTGCAGACATGTAAGATTATTGAAAGAAATACTAAACCTGTGTTCACTTTAATGTTATCAACTTATGTTAAAAAAAGCTCAATGCATTTGATAACAGACAATTATGATAACACAGTCTAATGATACTGAAGGGTAGTTTCCTAAAGATAATTGATGGAAAGGGAGATCTATGACAGGTGTAAGTCAGCACCTTATACGGAATACATCAGACATGGAACAACACCAGTGATAGTGTTGAAATATATCCCCCTCTTCTGTAACTCAGTGTCTTGCTTATTTAGTTGATGTAAAGCTTTTTATACAAGAGAAAAAATTTTCTTAAGTACTAGTGAAAAGAATAGAATTTCTTTACTTGAAAAAGAAAGCTGCCTGGGAAGGGTGCAGGGATAGGGTATAAACATTCACAGAGAAATGACGTAACCAGAAGATGCACTTCAGCTGATAATTGACAGGTGCTCCGTGCACGTAGCCAAGAAGATTGTTTTGTAGAGAAAATGGTTTTCCTGGTCTCCTTTTCCAGTCACCTTCATAATCATTATGCATACAAAATCTAGGGGTAATCTAAAGTTTAAAATAGAAGATTTTTCAAAAATGACTAAATTTAGATCTCTGTTTAAGCCTTCAGTAATTTGAAAGCTTTTGACTCAGATTAACTATTCTACTATTCTTACGTTTCCATGTCCTCTACAATAGACATATGCCTATGAAGTGTGGGAAGTGTGGCAGTATCTGCTAGGACATATGTACTGCATAACATGTTCAAAAGATAAAGATAAAAATGTATATGAAATAGGCGAAAGTCAGCAAATAACTGCACTAGGAAAGAAGAGAAATGTGCCTGATTATTGTGCTCAGAACAACTCAATCCTGGTTTACTTAGTAAACCTGAATCAAAAGAAAATAGGTTTACAATCAAAACTGACTCAAATGAATGACTCAGATAGGAAAAACAATTATTTTGTGGAATTATAAGAGAAAATCATTGAATTTTTTACCTTAAATATGAGTAGCATTTTTAAACCAAAGTTTTGAAATTATTTTATTTCTTGTTATATTAATGAATGCCAGGAACTAATGTTTCTTTTTTCCATTTTGAACATTTCAAACATTTTCTCTCATTTCTTTTTCTAATAGTAAATAGTGCATATTTGATTTGAAAATGTAGAGTGCACAGAAAAGCAAAAAAATTATTAATTTCTGATAGTGCTAGAAATGCAGAATTATTGTCAACTTTTTAGAATATTGTACTACATAGTTTTGATATATAGTTTACTTGGTTGAAAATATACTGAACATTTGTGTGCCCTCTTTATTATTACTAAACTATTTTTTTATGTAGCTGTTTATAGTGTTTAAAAATATTTTGTGGAAGCTTATTGTTTATATAAGTGTGCGATACAGAATTGTGATACTCCAAAGTTTAATATTTATTTGTCCATTATACTTATGATTATGAACAATGGCATATTAAATGGTTTTGGCATAAATTTTGTTATCTTCAATTTAGAATCACAAAGTAGACCCTGCAAAAATTACTTGGTCAAGGATTTTGGATGCTATTCAAGTAACTAATAACTAAATTGTTCTTCACTAAAATGTGTATCAATTTAGACTACTATCAGCTGCAGTTGGCAGTTACTTGTTTAAAAATATTATTGTCAGAACTGGATGCTTTTATTTTTTGAACAACATTAATTTTATGTTTCAAAAATTGGATTATGTGGCATTATAAATGATTATTTTCAATGTTGGACATTGTTCAAATGTCTAGAACACATTTTTGTTATTTATTATTTTTCATTTGTATTTTCTCTTTTGTAAGGGAGTCTTTGATTTTTATTTATTAATTTGTACAGGATCTTTACATGAAAATGTTTTGCTATATTTATGTACTTTTAGTAGTGATTTTAATCTATATATTTTTGGAGATATATTACTTGCACTTCTGTACTTCACTTTTCCTTTTGTTTGAATGATCAACTGACTGGGTAATTTTTCCCTTTTAAAATGTATTAAGTCTTTTCTTGTGGGTTATCTCAATTTTTGTGGATATTTCATAGATACTCATGAGGCTTATTTCTTCAGGAACTAAATTATGTTTCTTAATTAGCTTTTCCTTAAGTGTCAAAAATCTTCCTGATATGCATACTAATGGGATGAAATATATCGGTTGATTAATGTTTGCTTATATTGTGTTGTATAATGGTATAGACTGATTTTTTGCATGTTTCATTTTTAAAACTAAATAGCATAAATAAAATATGTTTAAATGTTTTTAAAAATAGGTTAATATGATAAAGAGCAATATATTTTCAGAATCATTATCTCAGCTATTTGATTTTTATTTATTTTTAGCAATATTCTGCTGGTTCCTCTTAATCCATTGAACAGAAAACCATGCTACTATCTGTTTCTTCTTGGTAAGAGAGTCTTTTGCTTACGTCTTGTTTTTTGAGTAACTACATTTAAGATTATAAAACATATTAATGTACACTTATTGCTATTCTCTTATGATTTTGTTGTAAAATTTTATTTCATAAAACAAAAAATATTTTAAAATAGCTGTTTTGTAGATCATAGAATCAGTTCTGAGTGAGAAATAGTATGTTACCATCCAAAGATTAAAGGTAGCGCAAGTTAATATGTTTTATCTATATTCAGTATTCATGTATCATTATTTTCAAAAGCTGGAATTTTAAAAATACTCTCTTGATGAAAAAAAAACCTTCAAAGTTAGACTCCAAAACTGTTCTCCAAAATATATTAAGTCTCTTAAATATAATTATTCAAGCTTTGACAGTAACTGAGTGGAAATTTGTCAGTATTCAAATTATAGTGTCAGTGATTAGTTTTGGATGAGGGAAACATTTTAGTCCCTGAACTCTTAAGGTCAATAAATGTCTAAAGACACATTTGGAGTAATTATGCTTTTGTCTCACTTGCCCCTGTTATTATAAGTGGATATGCCAACTTTACATACCTGAGCTCTTTCTTGAGTCGCATGCTTATTGTAATTTTGAGGTTCCTGAAATTTTCATGTAACACTGTAAAAAATTAGTTTTCAAAAAAGAAGAAAGTAATCAACTTAGTTTTAAAGTAGGGAAATACTATTAAGTAGTTTTACATTGCAAATAACATGATAGATGAACAATGACAGAATTTTAAGCATTTCAATGTAAGAAGTATATTACAAGAAGAAACCTCTACTGCAAGTTAAGAGACTATGAATAGTGCAGTGATCTAGACAAATTTTTAAAATTCTTTGTCCTACTATGTTTGGAAGAGAATGCCTAAGTCCTCTTTTTAGAACTAGAATCAGAGAAAAATTTACCTATCAAAAAAATACAAGGCTGATGGACTGCCTTCCGGGGTCCTGACCCCAGGACCTTGGAGGAGAACGAGAAGGGCCCCTCGTGGGGCCCCCGCCTGGCCCGAGCAGCGCAGGCACCGATCAGGACGCAATATGGACTGCCTTCCCGGGTCCTGACCCCAGGATCTTGGAGGAGCACGAGAAGGGCCCCTTGTGGGGCCCCCGCCTGGCCTGAGCGGCACCAGTGCGCGGGCTTGGAATCAGGGACAAACACTACCCCCCCACCCCCCGTAAGCAACCTGCTGTTTAGGAGGTCTGGCTGGATTGATAGCAACCAAGGAACATCAACCAACTTTTGTTTTGTAGATTTGGCCAGGCCTCTGGTCAGCAACCCAAGCATCACTTTACAGCAGGCAATGTAGCAAGTATGGGGGATTCTCTTCTGCCTTGTCTTTTATTATTAATAAAATATTAAAAAAAATACAAGGCTTCAGACATAATTATGTCTTGAACTTGGGAGATACATAAGCGTAGACATCTTAGTTTCTTTTATTAGAATATCTATGTCAGATTAGATTATTTTTTTCCCAAAGTCTAAGCAATGAAATCTCTTGTTCTGTCTATACTTCTTACAATGGGTTATAGATATTTCCCTCATTTGAAAGGTTGAGGTTAAAGAGGTCAATTATCTATGAAAATCTGGACATATTTATGAATAAGGGAAGAGGGATTTTATGTGACTTCTAGGTCATAAAAAGCAGTTCAACTTGTTCTTTGAAACCTGTCACCATACTGGGAGCAGATGAGCAGATCATAGCGGGGATCATTTGCAGGTGTTCTGAACAGTATCCCCAACTAATGCCCCAGCTAATAGCCAGCATCAGTCTCAACCTTGAGATGCCTGAGTGGCAAAAGTTTTATTTGGTTTCAGGCCTCACCTTTTAGGTCACCTATAGTTTTGAGTCTTCCAATCTAATTCCAGATATTGTGGAGCTAAGGAAAACTATCTTCTCTGTATTTTGTCCAAATTTCTGACACACAGAAGCTGTGATATGTAATAAAATAGTCAGTAGGTATTGAGATAATTTTTTGCTCAGCAATGGAGAACCACTGTAGATTTGGGTACTAGACTTAGGAAGTTAAACAGTATAAAAATATGGCTTTGTCTTGACTGGTTGGTGGAAACTGGAAGAATGCTGAGAAGACTGAAAGCCCTAGAGGACTTGAAGAAAATTTAATGAAAGTTGGAAGGATCTTAGAGAGATAGTGGATGCCCACCAAAAGCAAGTTGCTCTGAGCATTCAAAAGAAAATAGTAAAATATTTTCAAAATACAGAGGTAAAGGAACCATTGCTAGAGAGGGGCAAAGAGTTGGTAATATTGTCACCTGCAGTGCATGAAAAAGAGTAAATGCACCTAATGAATTCAGTGATCCATTCTATTTAAGGTCTTTTCAGGCTGCATATTGGAAATATCACTGAGCTTCTTCTTGGAAATCATGGCAAAATAGGACAGGAGAGAGAAGATGAAGAAAAAAATCCTCTTACATGTAAAGGAGCCAGGATTTATAAATCTTTTTCATTTCCATGTCTCCAAGTGGACAATGATTCTAAAATTAAGAAAAGTGTGTCTAGCAAGATTCCAAAACCAATCACTATCTAGAAACCTGGTCTAAGCAAAAAGCCAAGAGTGTCACCATATAACCTGTCCCTCAGTGTCTAAGTTTTGCCTCTTAGAAAGACTAATGTCTCCCTAAGATTCTTAGGATGTGGCTCCTAGGACTCTATCAACAGATTCTCACATGTGGCCAACCATATCAACCTTTCCTGGAAACCAAGACAGAGAGAGTTTCATTAAAATAAATTTATGGTTATGCTTTCATCCCAATGAGATGAACATTGAAAACAGTCATAGAAAATCTCACAGGATTTCTAAGAACATTGCTTTATGAACATACCAGCATCTTGGACTCAAAGGGATGCAGGAAGTTGTTTCCCTTCCCCTCTGGCCTCTACTAACACAAAGCCATCTTGAGATGACCACTCAGAATAAAAGGTGAAAGAGAGACAATTCAGAGGACAAAAATTAGAGCTGTGAAAAGTCATTCCTAGAAAGCATGGATTTTAGTCAAGGATGTGTTCGTATGTGACAGGATGGAATTCAGAACTGCTATTACCTAGTGACTCCTGCAGGCTTTCTGCTTTTCTTTTTTTAATGAGAATCCTATCTACAGCAATTGTCCTATGCTTTACCTTAGTTGTTTTCTCATCACTGGAATGAAATGTCCAATACCTGTAACTTAAGGAGGAAAAGTTTATTTTGGTTCATGGTTTGTAGAGGTTTCAGTCCATAGTCATCTGTATCCAAGACAGGAACGGCATAGTGGAAGGGCCTGAGCGGAGGACCGCTGTGTTTTCTGTTGTGACCAGGAGGCAGAGAGAAAAGGGAAGAACCGGATAGTTATACCCTTTCAGGTCACATCTCCAGTTAACCCCTTTTTTGAGGAGGCTGCATCTTCTAACTACATATTTGGCTTTGGATTAATCAGTGGATTAACCCACCTAGGAGTACAGTGACTCCATGATCCAACCACCTTTTAAAATCCCCTTTTCTGGACATGTGAGACTTTTTGGGAGGCATTCATATCAAAACCACTTAAAACATAATAGTTTGTTCTACTACTGCTATCTAAATTGTTTGTGTGAAAGACACTGCTCTGATAATCTATTGATGCATTATCTGTTTCCTCAGATCAGAGGTACTGTAGTTTGGGCACTATAATTTAAGAGTATCAGCTGAGGTTCCTCATTCAGTCTCATTTAGATGATTCTTCCAGACTTTGAGCTGATGCTGTAATGGAACAAGACTTTACAGTCTTGATGGTGGTGATAAATGAGTTTTGCTCATTCCAGAAATATGAATTATTTAGGCCAACATGGTAAAGCCTAGATTAACTTTAACTATAAGGTGTGAGTATATGTCTGCAACTATTCACTAATCATGAATCAGAAGATACGATTCTAGGGAGAGTTAGAGACAAAAATATAATTCTTTGTTAAGGCCCTAGGGAATATAGAATAACTAAGGGCAGGAGAGAGGGAGCTTTATAAAACCTGGGGGTTAGAAAATGTCTAACACTTCTGGAAATAGCTTCCTCCAGGGATATTTCTTTCACCCTGGTAACAAGTGAGGTGCTGCCACCCATAGTCTCATTGTATCCTCTTCCAACTACTATAGTATTGTACTGTAATTACTTATTTTATGTCCCCCACTGGACTGAATTCCAGAAGGCAGAGACTGTTTTGTGCCATTATTTCTGGAATTGGGTCTAAGGTATAGTAGATGTTCAATCAATATATTTTAAATAACCAAAAATTTTTTAAAAAATGAATAAATTGCATTATCCTAACAGATACAATACAGTGCAGAGGATTAACACTTCTAAATTTTCATATGCTGGGAAAATTGAGGAAAGATTTTCTCCAATAAAGAATATAAGACATTATTCATATAGATATGGAGTACAATATGGAGGTATAATTTGCCTTACCTTTGATATTTGTGAGACTCCAGGGAAGAGTATAAATGGATAATTTGCCATATGTCTAAATATTTAAAAGTTACATCAAGTCAAGAAATTGCTATATAAAATAGATTTTAACCTTCTACCTTGATAAATATACTTTTATAATAACATGAGAAGCAAGTTCAAATTTGAATTATTGGACACTTGCACTCACATTGCCTGCAAAAAGCCACATGTAACTGTATCTCAGGAGGAGAGTTACTCACACAAGGTGATACTTCCTCAGGAGTACAAGCTCTGGGAAGTACTTGTACAGATCCCGTGGGGAGGTTGGGTCATTTGTGAAAGACAAGATCTGTTCATAAGTATCAGGAGATGGCCTTAAAGCAGGAGTATGGCTCCTGTTAGGGGTTATGACCAGGGTCACACAGGCTCTTCTCTTTATGTAGGGGAGGGAATGAAATATGGCAAAGGCAAGATTGTCTTTCCCTGGAAAGGATAGTAGCAAATACTGAAAACTGTACCATAAATAAAATCTAGGTGGCAAGCAAGTGACCAGATATGTATTGATGGAATAAACGTTCCCTATGAACACCTTTGAGTAACAGTTAAAGATAGCACAGCAGCCTGCTTCATCTTTCCTGGGACTCTGTGTCCATTAGGAATGTGGACCACTCTTTAGGTATACTGGTTCTTCATTTGCCCAATGGGTTTGATGGGTCTATAAAAAGTTAAGTCTCCTTTTGAGGGTTTAACAGCAAATGATAACCCAGTGGAAATACAGAAGATCATCAACACCTACTTCAAAAACCTTTACTCACATAGATTCGATAACACAGAAGAAATGGACAGATTCCTAGAAATCTGTGAACTACCAAAGCTGAATCAAGAAGATGTAAAGCTGCTGAATAACCCAATTTCAGCTAATGAAATTGAAATTGTAATTAAGACCCTACCAACAAAGAAAAGCCCGGGCCCTGATGGATTCACTGCTGAATTCTATAAGAAATTCAGGGAAGACTTAAGGCCAACACTCCTCAAACTCTTCAATGAAATTGAAAGGGAAGTAAGTCTCCCTAACTCATTCCTGGAAACAAGTATTACCCTAATACCAAAACCAGAGAAAGACCCAACCAAAAAAGAAAATTACAGACCAATCTCCCTCATGAACATAGACGCAAAAATCCTCAATAAAATACTGACAAATAGAATACAGCAAGTTATCAGAAAGATTATACACCACGATCAAGTGGGATTCAACCCAGGAATGCAGGGATGATTCAACATATGCAAATCAATACATGTAATACACCGTATCAACAGGGCCAAGGACAAGAACCACTTGACCATCTCAATAGATGCACAAAAAGTTTTGACAAAATCCAACACCCATTCATGATAAAAACCCCACAGAAAATCGGAATAGATTGTCTCTACCTCAACCTGATAAAAGCCATATATCATAAACCAACAGCCAACATCTTACTAAATGGAGAAAAACTGAAAACTTTCAACCTAAAATCAGGAACAAGACAAGGATGTCCATAATCACCACTCCTATTCAATATAGTTCTGGAAATATTAGCTAGAGCAATTAGACAAGAGAAAGAAATAAAGGGAATAAGGATAGGAAAGGAAGAAGTGAAATTAACATTATTTGCAGATGATATGATACTCTACATAGAAGACCCCCAAAAATCAATTAAAAGACTTCTAGAAGTCACAACCAAATTCAGTAAGGTTGCTGGATACAAGGTGAACACTCAAAAATCAATAGCATTCCTGTACACAGACAACAAAGTCACTGAGAGAGGAATAAGGGAAACCACACCCTTCACTATAACATCCAAAAAAATGAAATACTTAGGAATCAATCTAACAAAAGAAGTAAAAGATCTATACAGTGAAAATTACATTACTCTGAAGAAGGAAATCGAAGAAGATTTCAGAAAATGGAAAGATATTCCCTCTTCATGGATAGGAAGAACAAACATCATGAAAATGGCCATTCTCCCAAAATTTTTATACACATTTAATGCAATCCCAATCAAAATACCACTTGCCTACCTCACAGAACTAGAGAAAGCATTCCTGAAATTCATCTGGAACCAGAAAAGACCTAGAATAGCAAAGGCAATTCTGGGCAACAAAAGGAAGGCAGGAGGCATCACAATCCCTGACTTTGTACTACAAAGCTACTGTGATAAAATCAGCATGGTACTGGAATCAAAACAGACTCGAAGATCAATGGAATAGTTTAGAAGATACAGCCACAACTACAAACACACTTAGCCACCTCATCTTTGACAAAGGGGCCAAACATGTACATTGGAAGAAAGATAGCCTCTTTAACGAATGGTGCTGGAAGAACTGGCTTTCTATATGCCATAAACTAAAACTAGATCCATGCCTACCACCATGTGCTAAACTAAAGTCAAAATGGATCAAAGATCTGAATATTAAAACAGAGACACTAAACTTACTAGAAGACAGAGTAGGTAAAAATCTTGATGACATAGGAGTAGGTAGAGAGTTCATGAACAAAAATCAAATTGCACAGGAAACACTTTCCAGAATCAACAACTGGGATCTCATCTTACTAAAAAGTTTTTGCATGTCAAGGGAAATCTCCAACAGAGGGAAAAGAAAACCCACGAAATGGGAAAATATCTTAGCCAATAGTCCATCAGACAAAGGGCTTCCATCTAAAATATATAAAGAATTAAAAGAAATCAGGCCCCTAAAATTCAAAGACTCAACCCAAAAATGGGCATCTGAGATGAATGCACACTTCTCAGAGAAAGAAATACAAATGACAAATAAATATATGAAAAAATGTTCAACATCAATTGTCATTCGGGAAATGCAAATTAAAACAACACTGAGATTCCATCTCACTCCAGAAAGAATGGCCAAGGTTAAAAAATCAACCAACAACAAATGCTGGAGGGGCTGTGGGGAAAAAGGAACTCTTCTCTGCTGTTGGTGGGAGTGTCGATTGGTGCAACCACTGTGGAAGTCAGTGTGGAGATTCCTCAAGAAGCTAGGATTAGAGATCCTATTCAACCCAGTTATCCCACTTCTGGGCATTTTCCCAGAAGAACTGAAAACATCATACCACAGTGATATCTGTGCACCCATGTTTATAGCAACCCAATTTGTAATAGCCAGATTTTGGAAACAACCCAAGTGCCCATCAATCAAAGAATGGATAAAAAAGATGTGGTATTTGTATACAATGGAGTACTACTCAGCTATTAAGAAAGATTGTATTGAGACTTCTTTAAGTAAATGGACATGACTTGAGACCATACTCATAAGTGAGATAAATGAAACCCACATGTGTAAATACCATATTGTTTCCCTAGTGTAAGAAACTGAAAAAGTATATATGATCCAAATCTATAATAAATACTAAGTAAGGGTAAAAAACAGCTCGAAGAGCAAAAATAATTGGTAAGGGAACAGGGGGAAAGAGGGAAGGGAAAAGGAAAAGATATAAATCTGTATATATGTATATGCAAGACGACTAAAACGACATACTGCTGAATGTATTAGTTATTGAGAAAGAGCAGTTAATACTCATAGGTTTAGATCAATTGTACATGTCTGTATCTGTTAATATAAGCAACCATTTTGAAGATAACTAGACACAATATTGCAACCATTGTCAAGTTTCTATCATCCTGTTTTGTAGACCTGTAATGTTACTGTTGTGCATTTACTCTAATCATTTGTTTGTCTCTTTTGCTTTTTGTCTGTCTTATATGTGTCTTTATTTTTCTCTTAAATAAAAATTAAAAAGAAATAGCAAATGCATACCAGATTGTACCAAATTTTCACAGCTTTAGAGGACAAAGGGCTCATGAAGTCATTTCAGGACAGAAGTACAGATAAAATAGATAGCACTTATAGATATGAAAAATGGTTTCTATACATTTACATCTAAAGTGCATAAAATGACACCCACAGGCACACAGTATACTAGTAATAAATTGTCTTGACAAACAGTTGTTTATTATAGATTTTTCAACTTTTTATTCCAATGCCTTCTGTTTCATTAAATTAAACATTAAGATACAGATTCACAGCTGAAGATGAATATTCCAGGGTGAATCATATGGATGTAAAATAAATTTAGTGTTTTTACATTCCTATTAGCATATTCTACTTTAGAAAAGTGCTTGCTTGGCAGTGAACTGAGCTCTCTGAAAATTGTGGTTTTCAGATCATTTGAGGGAATTTGTAAGACTACAACATGAAGCTATTCAGATGACCATGGGTGGAAGGAGAAATCTCCTCCTTGAAACTTGAAGGCTTTCTGGTGCTCAGGATCTTCAGTGTGACCCTTATGCATACAGTCATAGCTTCTCTACGAAAGCGTATATAATTCTCATATTACACCACTTACATTTCATCCTTTCTCATTTTTCTCTCCAACTACTTCAAAGGAACATCACTAGTTTGAAGGTTAGTAGATTGTCAGCTCTTCTATTCTTATAGTCATTGGTTTACACAGCTATAAATACTACATAATTATAGGCAACTATCTCAGATTCATATATCTAATCTTAGCCTCTCTCCTGAGCTTCAGGACTCCAGGTACTTACTCAGTATTCAACAATGTCTACATTGACATCCACAATTCGACATATCTAAAATAGACTATTGATTTTCATGCCCTTACCTCTGCCTTCTCCATGTCAGTCAATAGCATCAGCATTCAGTTTCAAATCACAGAATTAACTTTGAATTCTTTCTTTCCTTCATCTTTAACATTCACATGTCTTAAGTCCTGTTGACTTCACCTTCAAAATACATGATGTGATTTTTTCAAGTATTATATTCAAGGAACACATGAAAAGATCGAGTTAGTTTTCTAAAAGTTTTGGCTAACACGTTGTACAGCTTCTCTGAATAATGGGTACTATGACCTAGTGCCTGTGTCCTTGGGCTCTAATCACAGCAGATTCAAATCCGGCAAACAACAAGAGTGAGCCTTAACAATGTAAACCTGAGGTTTCTAATTTTGTGAAGATGATACAGTTGCATTTTCCTCTGTTAGTCTAAGAACAATAAAAACTCTAGGTAATACATATGAAAGAGATACAAAAAGTCTCTGAAAGGTGAAGAGACAAAGGCAGATTGGCCTGGACCTTGACTCAAGAAATGACACAGGGCACAGCTCTTGGTTTTGTTTTTGATTCTGTTTTTCCCTCAAAAATTGAAGTTTTGAAACTAAAAATGCTGGCAACCTGGAAATGTCAACAGGGACAGGAAACAAAGCAAAACAAAAAACAAAACAAAACAAAACAAAACAAAACAAAACACAGAAAAACTTTGGCCAGCAGACCAAGAAATGGGGATGATAAAGACAGAAACTTTTTCATTTTTTTTCTTTTATTAGTGCATATTTTCAGTGCATGATGTTTACATTCATCCTGGGGAGTGCATGTACATAATACAGCTTGCTTTTTCTATTTTTAGTCCTCTTCCCCTTCCTACCCACTTTTCGCTCTCCCTCTCTAATCATTTTACTCCAGCTTTACAGAGAAACGTTTACTCATGCTAGCAAACACCCAGAAGAGGTCTTGACATCTATCTTGGCCAGCCTGCACTGCGGTGCTATAGGTCCCCCACCATGGTGAGGACCGGGAAAGCCAAGTAGGAGCCGGGACCTATCCTTGCCAAGGGTCAGGATGCTGCGGATACTGTGATAATTCTGGACTTCTGTCCTTCTCAGCAGTAACCACATGCAAGTTATGAAATAAGCAGACAAAACGGTACTGCTGTATAGTAACAAATAACATAAGCACCAAAATTCCAACTGTGACACCATATAAAATCACTGAAAGAAAAATAAGCTGAAGAAATACAAGAGGTAAATGGAACAAAATGTTTACAAGACTTGTATGTTGAGATTATAAAACACTGACGAAAGAAACCAAATGAGATCTAAATCAACGGAAAGACATTGTGTTTGTGAATTAGAACACTCAACATAGTGGAGATGCAAATTCTCAAATTGGCACAGAGGTTTCATGCATTCCATATAAAATTTCTGTATGATTTTGAGGGTGTGGACAAGATTGTTTTAAAATTTACATGGAAATATGCAAACTGGAGAAATTGTATATCTATAAACAAATTCACAAATGGTAATCTATGTCTCACACATTATTCAAAGTACTAACTCAAAATGGATAAAGCATTTAAATGCAAACTGTAAAGATCTATCTTAGGAAAAATATAGGAGAATTCTTTAAGATCTAGAACTGGAAATTCTAAAAATTGATACTAAAAGCCTACATCTAAAGGGAAAAATTGATAAAATGAACCTCATTAAAGTTTAAAAATTGTACCCGGCAAAAAATTCTGTGTAGAAGATGGAGCAGTAAAAAAACAGAGTAGACAGAAATAATTGAAAAATATATATTCTTCAAAAGATTAGCATATAGAATACATTAAAAATCTCTCAGAAAATAAAACAAAATTCAGTTAGGTAATAGGCAACTAATATGAACATTTTTCCTGGAATGAAAATACCTAGATGTATTATGTATTTCAAATAAGTACACAAAAGCATGTTCCTAATCATTAGACATCAGGGAAATACAAACTAAAACATGTGACATACCACTACATACTTATTAGAATGGTTGAAGCAAAAGTGATAACACAAATTGAAGGGCAGAGGGTGGAGAAACTTAATGACTCATATATTGCTGGTGCTAATGTAAAATGGTACAGCTACTGTGGAAAATGGTATGGTGGTATCTTTAAAAACCGAACATACAGCTATTGTAGAACCCAGAAATTCCAGTCCTGGACATTTTTCTTAAAGAAATATAAAACCTATGTTCATACAAAAACACATACACGAATACTGACAGCAGTTTTATTCCTAGTAGCCCAAAGTAAACATCCTCCAACAGGGAGAGGTTAAACAATTCTAACATCATAGCATGATATATAGCAGTTAGAAAACTGCTGAAAAAAGTAAACTAAAGAAACAAATAACTGATATATTCAACATATGCAAATCTCCAAAGAATTATGCTGAATTAAAAATGCAAGTGCTCAGAGGTCATATGCTGTTAGGATTCCATTTATATAGCATCTTAAAATGATAAATACAATGAGAAACAAGTTAATGTTATATAAAAAAAGGATGGGGTAGCAACAGGAGTGATCACTGCGGTGACAGAAATATTCTCTATTACTGTATTACTGTTTGCTGTATTAATGTGATACTGCACTATAATTTTTGCAAATGTTACCAACGAGGGAAACTGAGTAAGTGGTACAGGGGACTTGTTTGTATTTTAATAACTGGATGTGAATCCATAATTATCTCAATAAAAAGTATAATTAAATGATACTAAAATGTAAATCATGCCCCTTACCTTTCAAGAGCCCTTCAATTTTTCCTATAGATTTTAGAATAAAATCCATATTCTTCCCCATGGCTACCAAGTCTGCAAAAATATAGCTCCTTTTTCCTTTGTCCGTTAAATTTCTTGCTGTTTTGCCAACGTGTCAAGTTGGCTTCATTCTTCTACCTGACATACATTTCCTATTTTCTCCATGAAAATTTTTATTTTTTCCCTTTTTAAAATTTAGTATGTATTTTTCATCAATAAAAATTCATTCATTCTGAGGAACTGGTAGACATAAATATCACATCTAGATGGTTTTTACTTTCTCTTCCTTCCCCTCCCTCTCATATCCCTCTACTATGTTTTATGAATAGATTGTCTCATGTACTCAGAAGCAGAGATTGGAAGGGTGGTTGGACCATAGGACTGCTGTACTTGTCAGCAGATTCACCCTCTGGTGAGTTCAGTGTCTAAGAGTGCTGTTGGGAAGGGAGCTTGATCAGAAGAGATGAGTTGTTGGTGTCACCTGGAAAGGTTTATCTCCCTTCCAGGAAATTCCCTTCTTTTTTTGCCTCCTGGCCACCATGATGTGAGCAGCTTTCCTCTGTGGTAGGCCTTTCACCATTCTGTTTCTGTCTTGGAGCCTGTGTATCATGGACTGAAACTTCTGAAATGGTGAGACAAAACAAACTTCTCTTCAAGTTTCAGCTGTTTTATATTTTGTCACATGAATCAGGACAGTGATTAAGAACCAACACCTCACTCCTGGATCCCTTTGTCATCTCTATAAAGCAATTCAGGCTTCTGTTCCAGTGTCAACTCCTGGAGATCCTTTATCCTCATCAACTATTTCTGTCTTCTTCTCTTTGTCTCCTCCTCTTTTCCTTCCTTTTATGCCTTCCCTCTATGTACTACCTATAACAATTGAAAGTTCAAATATTAAGTAATAAAATTATTGAAATAATTCATATCTTCTTTGAATCAGATAATAATATGTCTTACTTATAAAGATAAAATTTAAAAGTGATGAGGTCCTTTTTGACCATGATACTTACTTTGTCTTTTCTTTGTTGGCTGTGTTTAATAGCAAATGTTTTCTTATGATTTTAAATGTACACTATATGCACATGCACATAACTTTTGTAGAAATTGTACAGTGTTGCCTTTTTGCTTTTATTGTTAGTGAGTATAAGCTATTAACTTGCAATTTGTTTATTTCCAAGATATATGTCGGAAAGGTCTACATGTTAGAGATATGTATTTATTTATTTATTTTTATTTTATTTTATTTTATTTTTTTGCAGCACCGGGGATTGAACTCACAGCCTCGCGCCTGCCAGGGCAGGCACTTAAGCCACTGTGCCAAACTCCCGGCCCTGGTTTTTTGAGGCAGGGTTGCACTATGTAGCTCAGGCCGGCCTTGCGCCGCGTTGTAGCCCAAGCCGGCCTCGAACTCACAACGCTCTGCCTACCTCAGCCTCCCGAGTGCTGGGATTAAAGGCATGCGCCACCACGCCCGGCTCATGTTAGATATATTTAGTATACCATAGATTAAATGCCCCATATTTTATTCAGCAATTTACGTGTCCTATGAAATAATAGATGCATTCCTATTTTATTATTTTTTATGTAACTTTTTTGTCTGTTTGCATGCACATATGTGTATTACATGAAACTTAAATGTGGAATTCAACATCTTTATGGTAATTTTCTTTTCTATTTATCTGTTGATTCTTAACAAATGAGTTGTATTTTTTGTACTATAGTTTCATTCATTTTTCCTGGGGAATAGTGATTCTTCCCTTATAAGCTTTAAACTTATACTGCTAAATGTAGGAAATTTATGATTTTGTATCATCTTATTGGATTGTTGATTTATCAATATTTCAACCTGCTTAAAAGCCGTTTCCTTTAAAGCATTAGTTTTGAATTATTGTTGTGTGCTATTGTCAACCCAGCTTTATTTTGTTGGCGTTGGTCTTTACTTTCAACTTTCCTGTTTGATTTTTAAACATGAGAATCACTTTAAAATAGATATGGTTAAATAATCATCTTGTTTCCACAAAATGTCTTCTAAAACTTGAGGTAAGCACATTTATGTTTGCTGTTCAGTGAAATATTACTATCTCATTTCATATTTTTTATTCACATTGTTTCCTTTGTCTTCTCTTCTGGATTTTATTAGACACATTGAGATTTTTTTCTAATTTTATTTATGTGTTGCCTACATCTATATTTTTCTGTTTCCCTTCTTACTTTAGAAGAAATGTTCAGATTTATTGTCTTTAAAACAAGCACTAAAATTAAGACATCGACCTAAACTAAAATTGTGTTTTTGCCCTGTAAGTTACATTACCATGTGCCCCTCCCACTCAAATGCATTTCTTCTCACTCTACATTCACACATAAATTAATTCACAAGATCCTGATGCTCATAATACCTTTAAAATTTGTTATTTTATGTGTCAATATTGCAATGATATTTATTTAAGTTTTTTAGTTATACTGAGTTAGGAACTTGCCATTATTTCCTGCACTCTCGTGCTTCCTCCTGGCTTCATTTTTCTATTTGCATTTTTTAAATAAAAATGAACAAAGAACAAAAATGATGATACAGTTTCAAAACAACATAATAAGAGATTAACAATGGTTAATATATTGCATATTGTTATCTTCAAAGTAATTGCTCAGATTACAAAATATAGGCATGAAGAGATGATCAACCAGTGAAAGCACAAACCATTGTTTGATGAACTAACAGAGATTAGTAGCATAATCATCTATTTTATACATATATATATATATATATATATATATATATATATATATGTAATCTTTTCCCTTTCTGTTCTCCTTTCCCTCACCTTAGTCCTTTCCTTTTG
Organism: Dasyprocta punctata; assembly: GCA_004363535.1. Lineage (NCBI taxonomy): Eukaryota > Metazoa > Chordata > Mammalia > Rodentia > Dasyproctidae > Dasyprocta > Dasyprocta punctata. The sequence goes on along the minus strand of RJWM01007489.1, from coordinate 28,208 downwards.
AGCAGTTTCTTCCCCTTTCATTTTCACAGTATGGGTTGTACATTTTGGATTCTATTTACTCTTTCAGTTTCTTACACCAGAGAGACAATACATTGTTTACACATGCAAGTCTGATTTATTCACTTAAGAGTATGGTCTTCTAAAGGTGCATCCATTTACCTATGAAAGCCTTGAGTTTGTCCTTCTTTATAGCTGAGTTGTACTCCACTGTATAAATATATCACATCTTTTTTATCATTCTGTGGTTGATGGGCATTTGGGCTGTTTCCAAGATTTAATGATTACAAACTGTGCTGTTATGAACAAGGGGACACATATATCGCTGTTTTATGATGTTTTCAATTCTTCTGGGAAAATACCTAGAAGGAAGATAGCTTGATCAAATGGAACCTTTAAACCTAGTTTTTTGAGGCGGCTCCACACTGATTTCCACAGTGGTTGCACCAGTCTACACTCCCACCAATAAGGAAGAAGTGTTCCTTTTTCTCCACTGTCCCACCAGCATTTGTTATTGATTGATTTCTTGATGATAGCCATTCTTTCCAAAGTGAGATAGAATTTTAGTGTTGTTTTAATTTACATTTCTTGAATGACCAATAATGTTGAACATTTTTTCTTAAGTTTATTTGCCATTTGTATTTCTTCATTTGAGAAGTGCATGTTCAACTCAGATGCCCATTTCTGGATTGAATCTTTGAATTTAAGGGGACATGACGTTTTTTTCAATTCTTTATATACTCTAGATAGAAGCCTTTTGTCTGAGGAACAGTTGGCTAAACCTTTTTACCCTGTCTGTGGGCTGTCTTTTCCTCCTTTTGGAGATTTCTTTTGATGTGCAAAACTTTTTAGTAAAATGAGATCCCAGTCGTTCATCCTATGAAGTACTACCCGTGCAGTTTGGGTTTTGTTCATGAACTCTCTGCTTAACCTTATGCCTACTGTCTCTTCCAGTAGATCTAGTGTTTCTGCTTTAATATTTAGGCCTTTGATCTATTTTGACTTTAGTGCATGATGATAGACATGTGTGTCATTTTAGTCTTTGACATGTGGAAAGCAGGTTTTTCCAGCACTATTTATTTATTTATTTTTTTTTTGTGGCACCGAGGATCGAGCTCACAACCTCGCGCCTGCCTGACAGGCACGTAAGCCACTGAGCCAAACTCCCGGCCCTGGTTTTTTGAGGCAGGGTCGCACTGTGTAGCTCAGGCCGGCCTTGTGCTCGCGTTGTAGCCCAAGCCGGCCTCGAACTCACAACGCTCCGCCTACCTCAGCCTCCCGAGTGCTGGGATTAAAGGCGTGCGCCACCACGCCCGGCTCCAGCACTATTTATTAAAGAGATTGTCTTTTCCAGTGAACATTTTTGGTCCCTTTGTCAAAGATAAGGTGGCTGAGTGTCTTTGTTGCTGTGTCTGCATCTTTGAATCTGTTTCACTGATCCTCAGGTCTGCTTTTTTGTTGCTGATCTTCTTCTTTTGCTTTTTTAAAATTTTTTTTTTTTGCCAGTGCCATGCTGATTTTATCACAGTACCTTTGTAGTATAATTTCAAGTCAGGGATTGTGATGCCTCCTGCCTTTCCTTTGTTGCTCAGGATTGTATTTGCTATTCTAGGTCTCTTCTGGTTCCAGATGAATTTTAGGAATGTTTTTTCTAGATCTGTGAAGTATACTAATGGATTTTGATTGACATTGTATTAAATCTGAGGAACAATTTTGGGAGTATGACCATTTTCACAATGTTGGGTCTTCCTAACCATAAGCAAGGGGTATCTTTCCATTTTCCGATATTCTCTTCAATCTCCTTTTTCAGAGTACTATAATTTTCAATATATGGATGTTTTTATATCCATCGTTATATTGATTCCTAAGTATTTCATTTTTTGGTTGCTATTGTGAAAGGCATTGTTTCCCTAATTTCTTTCTCAGTGAGTTTTATTGGTCATGTTCAAGAATGGTATAGATTTTTGAGTGCTAACTTTGCATCCAACTATACTGCTGAGTTTGTTTATTAACTCTAATAGTCTTTTGGTGGAGTTTTCAGGGTCTTTTATTTCAACTATCATGCCATCTACAAATAATGATAATTTAACTTATTGCTTTTTTATATTTATTCCTTTTATTTGTCTCTCTTATCTAATTACTCTGGCTAGTGTTTTCAGAATTATATTGAATAGGAGTGGTGATAGTTGATATTCTTGTCTTATTCCTGATTTTAGAGTGAAATCTTTCAGTTTTTATCCATTTAGTTGGTTTGATGTTGGCTGTTGGTTTGAAATAAATGACTTTTATCAGATTGGGATAGAGACTATCTATTCTGATTTTATCCAGGGTTTTTATCATGAATGTGTGTTGGGCTTTATCAAAAGCTTTTTCTATATCTACTGAGTTGATCGTGTGATTTTTGTCTTTGGCTCTGTCGATACTGTGTATTACATTTATTGATAAGCATATGTTGAACCATCCCTGCATTCATGAGATGAATCCCACTTGGTCATGCTGTATAATCTTCTTAATGATACACATTCTGTTTGCTGGTATCTTTTGGCATGTATGTTCATTAGGGAGATTGATCTGTAGTTTTCTCTTTTGGTTGGATCTTTCTCTGATTTTGGTATCAGAATAATATTTGCTTCATGGAATGAGTTAGGGAGAATTGAGGATTATTGGCATTAAATCTTCTCTAAATTTCTTATAGAATTGAGCTGTGAATCCATCAGGACCTGGGCTTTCTTTGTTGGTAAGTTTTTAATTATATTTTAAATTTAATTAATTGATATTGGGTTATTCAGAATTTTTATATCTTCTTGATTCAGTTTTGGTAATTCATACATTTCTAGAATCTGCCCATTTCTTCTATGTTTCCCAACCTATACGAGTATAAAGTAGGTATTGAAGATCTTCTGAATTTCCACAGGATCTATAATGATTTCACCGTTTTCATTTATTACATGAATTTGAGTTTTTTCTTTCATTTTATTGATAAGGTTGGCTAAGGGTTTATCAATTTGGTTTATTCTTTCAAAAAACCAACTATTCAACTCATTAGTTCTTTTTATTATTTTCTTAGTATCAATTGAGTTAATTTCTGCTCTGATCTTTATAATTTCCTCCCTTCTATGAGCCTTGGACTTGACTTACTATTCTTTTTCTAGGAGGTTGAGGTTTATTTGTGCTCATTCTCTTTTTCTGATGTGAGCATTCACTGCTGCATATTTCCCTATTAGGACTGCTTTCATTGCATCCCACAGGTTCTAGTTCTTTGTATCTGCATGTTCATTTAATTGTAGATATTCAGTCTCTTCTTTAATTTCTTCTGTGACCTATTGGTTGATCAGGAGAGTGTTATTTAATTTCCATGTTTTAAAAAAAAAACAGAAAAAGCATAGAAATAATTCAGAATTTAAAAAACAAACAGTAAGAAATCAATATTATATATTGTTATCCTAGAAGTAGTTGTTCAAGTTACAAGATCTAGGCATAAAAAATTGATCAAACAATCAAACAATGACAACACAAACTATTCTTCTTGATGAACTAACAGAATTAGTAGTATAATTATCTATCTTGCACACTTATACATACATACAATTATATATGCATACCTACATACATATAATATTTTCCTTTCTTCCATTTCTCCTTTCCCCTATCCCAGCTGTTCTTTAATTTTCAGCACTTTCTTTCTCTTTCATTATCATAATAGCTATTGTACATTTTGGATCTTATTACTCTTTCAGTTTATTATTATTATTATTATTTACACTAGGGAGACAATACGATATCTACAAGTGTGAATCTGATTTATTTCACTTATGAGTATAGTCTCAAGTTGCCTACATTTACCTATAAAATCCTCAAAATTAATCATTTTTTATAATTGAATAACATCTGTTGTATGAAAATACTACATCCTTTTCATCCATTCTGTGGTTGATGGACATTTGGGTTGTTTCTAAGTTTTAAATATTGCAAATTGTGCTGCTATAAACATGGGTGCACATATGTTGCTGTGACATGATATTTTCAATTTTTCTGGGAAAATACCCAGAAGGGGAATAACTGGGTTGAATGGCACTTCCAATCCTAGTTTTTTGAGAAATCTCCATACTGATTTCCACAGTGGTCACACCAGTCTACACTCCCATCAATGGTGGAGAAGTGTTCCTTTTTCCCCACAGCTCCACAAACATTTGCTGTTAGTTGATTTCTTGATGGCAGTCATTCTTTCTGGAGTGAGGTGGAATCTCGATGTTGTTTTAATTTGCATTTCTTGAATGACCAATGATGTTGAGCATTTCTTCATGTATTTATTTGCCATTTTTATTTCTTCATCTGAGAAGTGTGCATCCATCTCAAATGCTCATTTTTTGATTGGGTCGTTGAATTTGGGGGGCCTGATGTTTTTCAATTCTTTATACATTCTGGATATAAATCCTTTATCTAAGGGACAGTTGGCTAAAATTCTTTCCCCTTCTGTGGGTTTTCTTTTCACTTTATTGGTGATTTCTTTGGAAGTGCAAAAACTTTTTAATAAGAGATCCCAGTTGTTGATTCTTTGAAGTACTTCCTATAGGAAGGTTTGCATTTTGTTCATGAACTCTTTGACTATGCCTATGACTTCAAGACTTTTACCTGCCTTATCTTCCAGTAGATTTAGTGTATCTATTTAAATATTAAGATCTTTGATCCATTTTGACTTTAGTTTAGTGCATGGTGATCGACATGGGTCCAGTTTCAGTCTTCAGTGTGTGGAAAGCCAGTTTTTCCAACACCCTTTATTCAAGACGTTATCTTTCTTCCAGTGAACATCTTTAGCCCCTTTGTCAAATGTAAGGTGCCTGAGTGTCTTTGTAGTTGTATTTGCATCTTCTAATCTGTTCCATTGATCCTCAGGTCTATTTTTTTTTTTTGCCAGGACCATGCTGGTTTTATCAATGTAGCTCTGTAGTATAATTTCAAGTCAGGGATTGAGATGCCTCCTGCCTTGCTTTTGTTGCTCAGAATTGCCTTTACTATTCTAGGTCTCTTCTGTTTCCAAATGAATTTTAAGAATGTTTTCTTCTAGATCTATAAGGTATGCTAATGGTACTTTGATTGGGATTGCATTAAATCTGTATGAAAGTTTTGGGAGTATGGCTGTTTTCATCTGTTCCTAGGAGTTTGTCCATTTCCTCTGTGTTTTCCACCCTTTGTGAGTAAAAATTTTCGAAGTAGGTATTCATGATCTTCTGAATTTCCGTGGGATTTGTAGTAATTTCTACCTTTTCATTCCTCATTACATGAATTTAAGGTTTTTCTTTCTTTTTCTTGATAAGGTTGGCTAGAGGTTTATCAATTTGCTTGTTCTCTCAATATACCAACTGTTTGGTTCATTAATTCTTTGCATTGTTTTCTTAGTCTCAATTGTGCTAATTTCTGCTCTGATCTTTATAATTTCTTCTCTTCTGTGAGCTTTGGGCTTGACTAGCTTTTCTTTTTCTAGAAGTCTGAGGTATAACATTAGGTTATTTATTTGTACTTCCTCTGTTTTCTTGATGTGACAATTTATTACTATATATTTCCCCATTAGGACCTCTTTAATTGTATCCCACAAGTTTTGGTATGCTGTATCTGTATTCATTGAATTTTAGGTATTGTTTAATTTCTTTAATTTCATTGGTAACCCATTGGTTGTTCAAGAGGTTACTCTTTAATTTCCGTGTGTTTATGTAGGTTTTGCACTTTCTTTTGCTGTTAATTTCCAATTTCAGCGCACTATGCTCAGATAACATGCATGGCATAATTTCAATCCCTTTGGATTTAGTTAAGCATGTTCTATGGGCTAATATATGGTCTGGTTTAGAGAACGTCCCATGTGCAGCTGAGAAAAATGTGTACTCTTATGTTGTTGGGTGGAACACTCTGTAAACATCTACTAAGTCCATTTGTTCACAGGTTTGATCCAGTTCTGTTATTTCTTTGCTGACTTTTTGTCTAGTGGATCTATCTCTTTGTGACAATGCGGTATTAAAGTTCCCTGTTACAATTGTGTTATTTTGTATTTGATTTTTTGTGTCTATTAGTATTTGTCTTATATAGTTGGGTGCTCCTGTATTTGGTGCATATATGTTTATGATTATTTATGATTATTATCTCTTCCTTTTGAATTTTTCCCCTAGCAAGTATGTAGTGACCTTGCTTATCTCTTTTGATCATGCTTGGTTTGAAGTTTACACTGTCTGCAAACAGAATAGCTATGACTCTTTTTTCTGGGCTCCTGTCACATGAAATATTGTTTTCTGTCCTTTGACTTATAGACTCTGAGTTTCCTTTTGAGTCAGATGTGTTTCTTATATACTGCATATTGTTGGATCCCATTCCTTGATCCATTCTGTCAGCCTATTTCTTTTAATTGATGAATTAAGCCATTTACATTGATGGATATAATTGATATGTACTGGTTTAACTTTGTCATGCTATTTTCCTGTTTTTGGTTTCATGCTTTTCCCCCCACAATTAATTGCTTGCCCTGCCTGGTGGTTTCTTTGTGTTATTCTGGGAATTGCAGTCATTTTCATCTCTCTCTAGTATGTCTTTCAGTATTCTTTCTAGGGTTGGCTTGGTAGACATGAATTTCATCAGTTGTTTTTTGTCATGGAAGTATCTTATTTTTCCATCAATATTGAAAGGAAGTTTTGCAGGGTACATCAATCTGGGTTGAAAGTTGTTTTCTTTCAGGGCTTGAAATACTTCACTCCAAGCTCATCTTAACTTGAGGGTTTATGCTGAAAAGTCTGCTGTGATTCTAATGGGTTTTCCTTGATAGGCGAGTTGTAGCTTTCCTTTAACAGCTTTTAGTATTCTGTTTTGGCTGTATGTCTGGGATATTAGTTATTTTTATTTTTTTTTACTATTTTTAAATTTTTTTTATTTTTCATTTTTTTATTTAAGCAGAAAAAAAGACATATATAATAAAGACAAAAAACAAAACAGACAAACAAACAACTAGAGTAAATGCACAACAGTAGCATTACGGGTTTACAAAACAGGATGATAGAAACTTGACAATGGTTGCAATATTGTGCATCATCTTTAAAATGGTTGTTTATGTTAACAGATATAGACATGTAAAATTGATCTAATCATATCAGTATTAATTGTTCTTTCTCAATAACGAATACATTCAGCAGTGTGTTCGTTTTAGTTATCTTACATATACATATATAGAGACCATACTCATAAGTGAGATAAATCAAACTCACATGTGTAAATACCATATTATCTCCCTAGTGTAAGAAACTGAAAAAGTATATATGATCCAAAATCTATAATAAATACGATGTAAGGGTAAAAAAACAGCTTAAAGAGCATAAGTAACTGGGAAGGGAAAAGGGGGAAAGAGGGAAGGGAAAAGGAAAAGATATAAATCTGTATATATAGGATATTAATTATTATATATCTGGATGTAGATTTATTTTGGTTATGACTGCTGTTCTATATGCCTCATTTATCTGCATATCTGAATCTTTTCCCATGTTTGGGAAATTTTCCACTGTTACTTCTGCAAATAGTTTTTTAAAGTCAGTTGCATTGACTCCTGCATTTTCATTGATGCCTATCAGTCTTATATTGCATCTCTTTGCATCATCTTGAAGCTGCTGAATTTTTATTTCATGCTTCCTTGTTATTTTTACAAGTTTTTTCCTTGCATGATTGCTAGCTGTAATCCTGTCTTTGAGGTCTGAAAGTCTACCCTCAACTTCATTCAAACAGTTAGACAGCTTTTCAGCTTTTTATTTCCTGGATATCTTTTTGAATTTGTTTCATGCATTCTATTTCTTTCCTGAGTTGCTCATTAAAGGTTTCCATCATTTTCCCATGCTCCTGTACTCTTTTATCTATGTCTTCTCAAGCTATGCTGAGTAATTCCTTTACTAAGATTGTCATTTCTTTCCCTACCTGAGAGATTATTTCCAATCTGATTTCCTCGATAGCTTCATGGCTTTGTTTCTTTATTCCATTTGCTATCTTTTCAGAAATTTCAGGTGTGTGACTTCTCATGTCCTCTATTTCAATGTACCCTGTGCTTGCTCCTGATGGACTGGATGTTTGAGGTTGCATTTTGCTTTTCATCTAGTGATTTTCACCTCTTGGGTTAATATTTTAGCCTTTCAATCCCACTAGTCTCAAGTGACTGTCGTGTGTGTCTTAGGATCCTACTGTAGGGTGATGTTTGTCCAAATGCTGAGTCCCACAATGAATGGGAGGGGCCAGTCACCTGGATGCCTTCTGCAGGTCCTGTTGGGTGAGTTTATATTTTCCCTAGGCTGACTAGCCTAGGAGTATTGATGTAAGCCAACCCTTAGCTCCTACTGCTACTGTGGTTTTAGGCTGTTCCATGCTGCCAGTTTTACCTGGCTATATTATGCACCTCAGCTAGGATCTTACCTGTCACTGAGGGTCTCCTATGTCCTTTCAAGTTCCTCCAGGTTGGGGAAGGCCTTGTCAGTGCTCTCCTCACCCCACCTGGAATTCTCTGTATGGAAGAAAGACTCACCCACACTCTTGCTGGGCTTCCAGTGTCCTACAGCTGAAGGGGAAGGTGCTTTGCTGCTCCTTTTGACCCACTGAGGTCCTCTATTTGAGGGGGAAACTCAGTGCACAGTTGCAGACCCACTGAGGTCCTCTGTGTGGGTGAGGGTTGGCCACCAGCCCACCAGCATTCTGCAGGTGGTGGATGGATTGCTGACAGTCCCTGGGCTCTTGAGGTCACCAGGGTGGAGGGGGAGGCGCTGCTAACAATGACCCACTGGCTGCAGAGGTCTCTGGGGTGGGAAGGGGTGCTACTGATGAAGATCCACCAGCTGCAGAGGTCTCTGGGGTGGGGGTCAGGAATCTAATTTCCATGTTTTAATGTAGTTTTTGTGGTTTCTTTTGCCATTAATTTCTGATTTCAGTGCACTATGTTGAATAATAAGCATAGTAGAATTTTAATTACTCTGCATTTACTTCAACACGTTCTATGAGCTATCATATGGTCTATTTTAGAGAACATCCTGTGTGCATCTAAGAAGAATGTGTATTTTGAAGTTGTTGGGTATAACACTCTGTAATTGTAATTGTCTATTAAGTATATTTGTTCACATGACTGATTCAGCTCTGTTCTTTGTTTGCTGACTTTTTGTCTTGTTAATCTATGTCTGTGTGACAATGGGATGTTAATGTCAACTGTTACAATTGTGTTATTGCTTATTTGATTTTTCATGTCTAATAATATTTGTCTAAAACAGTAGGATGTGCTGGTATTTGGTGCATACATATTTATGATTATGATTTCTTCCTCTTGAATTTTTACCCTAACAAGTATGCAGTGACCTTCTTTACCCCTTTTGATCATTTTTGATTTTGAAGTTCACACTGTCTGCAAGCAGGATTGCTACCCCTGATTTTTTCCGGGTTCCTGTTGCATGGAGTATTGTTTTCCTTCCTTTGACTTTTAGTCTATGAGTTTTCTTTTGAGTTAAATGTGTTTCTTGTATACAGCATAGTGTTGGGTTTTGTTTCTTGATCTATTCTGCCATTCTGTTTCTTTGAATTCATGAAGTGAGGCCATAGATTGATGGCTATAACTGGTATGTATTGGCTTATCTTTGTCATATTTTTTTCTTGTTGCTTGTTTCCTGCTTTTCTCCTCTGTTTAATTGCTTGTCCTGCCTGGTGGTTTCTTTCTGTTGTTGTTCTGGAAATTGTGGTCATTTTTATCTCTGTCTAGGATATCTTTCAGTACTGTTTGTAGGGTTGGGTTCATGGACATGAATTCCTTCAGTTTTTGTTTTCCATTAATTTTGAAAGATAGTTTTGCATGGTACATCAGCATGAGTTGGAGGTTGTTTTCCTTCAGGCCTTGAGATCCTTCACTCCAAGCTCTTCTTGACTTGAGAGTTTATGTTGAGAAGTCGACCATGATTCTAATGGGATTTCCTTGATAGGTGATCTTTTTCTTTCCTCTAACATCTTTTAATGTTTTGTTTTTCTGCTGAATTTCTGAGATCTTGATTATTATATTTGAGTGTAGATTTGTTTTAGTTATGGCTGTTTGGAGTTCTTTATGCCTCACTTGTCTTAATATTAGATTCTGTTCCCATGCTTGGGAAATTTTCTGCTATTACTTCTGCAAATAGATTTTTTATGTTATTTGTATTGACTCCTTTTTATTGACACCTATCAGTCTTAAATTGTTCTTTTTTTCAAGATCTTGGAGCTGTTGAACTGTTATTTCATGGTCCCTTGTTATTTTTAAGAGAAATTTCCTTTCATGAATGTTAGCTGTGGTTCTGTGTTCAAGGTCTGAAAGTCTATCTTCAGTTTCATTCAAGCAGTTTTGCCAGTTTTCAATGAAATTTTTAATTTCCTGGATATCTGTTTTACTCTGTTTCTTGCATTTAATTTCTTGCCTGTATTACTTATTCATTGTTTCCATTATTTACCTATGTGTCTGCATTTTTTAATCTATGTCTTCTCTAGCGATGCTGAGCAATTCCTTCATTAAAGTAGTCATTTTTTTTAATCTGAGAGATTATTTCTGATCTGATTTTCTCTATAGTCTAGTGGATTTGTTTCTTTACTTTACTTGCTATCTTCTCAGAAGTTTCAGGTGTGTGTCCTTCAGTGTCTTCTATGTCAATATTTCTTGTACTTGTTCTGGATGAACTTGAGATCTGAGACTGCATTTTGCTTTTTTGTCTTGTCATTTTCACCTCTTGGTTCATATTTTGGTCTTTTGAATCTCAGTAGTCTTACCTGTCTATCATGTGTGTCTTAGTAAGGCTCCTAATGTGTGCCTGGCATTAACCCAGATGCTAGGTCTCACAGTGTAGGGAATGGGTCACTCACCTGAGTTACTCCTCTGGGAACAGTTGTGTGAGTCTTGGATTCTTCCTGGGCTAAGTAGCCTAGGAATATTGATGTGCACCAATCCTTAGCTTGCATTGTTACTGCTGTTTCAGACTTTTCCAAACTGCCAGACCAACTTTCCATGGTGCATATGCCATTCAGAGCCCTATGGTGTCACTTGGTGTCTTTCAGGCCCACCTTGGTTCCTCTGGGTTGGGGGAGGACTCATTTGTGATCTTGTTGGTCTGCCTGGGGTCCTCTTGGCAGAGAGAGGGCTCACCTGTGCTCTTGCTGGTCCTCCAAGTTGGGGCAGGTGTTGCTGATGCTTCTGTTGGCCTGCCAAGGTCCTCTAGGTCTAATTTTTCTATTTGCTGAGATACCTTTTCCATTTACTCTTCTACCAACATTTCTCTGTGTCACATATTGAGTCCTCATAATCCTAAGATATCCTTATATTAGTTTCAGTATTGAAAAATTGTTTGCCTTTTGATAGAATTCTAGGGTCTGAGGTGACTCAAAGCTAATCTTTGAGGACAGGTTCTGTTCTAACTTGCAGAAATCAATAGACTTTTGGCCCATTTTATTCTCTAATGTACAGTCTACCATAGATATTTCCCACCTGGCAGATGAATGTGTTACCTTTGTTTGCTCTCTGTGTCTCTGTCTCTAGCTCTGTGTCTCTGTCTTTTTACCTCCTTGTGTCTCTCATCTGTGTGTTTAAGTCAAGTGTATATATGGTATATGGAAAGTGGAGGCATGAGGATCTATGTTTCCCAGCTGACTGAACAATGAATATATCTGAAGTGCTCATTGCTGCTGCAGGGAAAGTAAGAGACACAGAACTGCTAATCCATCAACCTTGTGATATTGCACATTTTCCTTTCCTCTATGCTTTCCATTAGAAGATGACAGTGCTAACTCATCACCCATAAGGTGCTTTTCTGATTTTGCTATGGAGGATATGTAATTGAGTTTCATACTTTCTCAGTTTATCACATTTAACATACATTTTTAATATGAACAATTGAAAACAAGAGTGTCAACAGTGGCTACAAACTAGCAGTCCCTAATGGTGCTTGAACTTGTTTAAATGAATGAAAAATTGCCCTAAGCTTTCATTTTTTTATATGTTTCTTTAGATTTTTTCCCTTCAATTTATCTTTTCATTATTATTTGATACCACATACAACTATGTTCATCTTGTTACTTTTTTGTGTTAAATTTGGAGGACTGATTGGGAAGATGAGGAATATAAAAAGAGATGATATTAGTTGGGTTTATGAGGAGTGCAGGAAATATAATTATTACTGTTACAAAAGGATTAGAAACAAATTTTTATTTGCCAGTTTGTTCATTCATTTATTAAGTATTTATTGAGCATCTGCTGCTAACAGTAAATATATGTGCTGGAATACAAATTAGTAGACAAATAATTATATATATGGAGTCTATATTTTATTGGTAAAGAGAGATTATAATTTGAATCAGAAACCATTTGTGATTTTCAATCAAATCATATAATGTGGCTTCTGAATTCAGGTTTATTGATATGTATTTTTAATTAAACTTTAGCATTCACTTTCCTTTTAATTTGCTATTGTATGGGGAATCTGTCTGAATGTTTGACAAATGAATGTTTCATTAAAACAATAAATCCATTCTTCATATTGTAGACAAAATTATCTATTAAAATAAAATCTGATTGCATTAGGATATTGTTCAATGCTTTTGTCTTAGTCCAATTTCTGCTGCCATAGTTGAATACCATGAACTGAGTAACTGATAAATAGATATGTTGTTTATACTGTGGAGGGCAGGGATCCAAGGTTGAAGGGTTCTCTCTAGTGAGAGTCGTCCTGCCAGCAGGGGCTGTCCAGAGACTCCAGGCATCACAGAGCATCCATGGTGAGATGGAGCAAGCTGGTCAGTAAAAGATGGCACTGACTCCCTTGATAACTCATTAATCAATTAATCCATATATGGATTAATGTATCTATGAAGGGAGAACTTTTGTTATCTGGTCAGCTCTTAAATGTCCCAACTGTTCCAAGTGCTTAATACCTCACAATGCAGATAAAATATCAACATGCTTTTTGGTGGGCCATTCAAACTATAGCAACTATTCAGTAGTCTGCCATGGCTCTTAGAATAAAAGAAATATGCCTGTAGTGAATTGGTAACTGGTGACCAACTTTGAGTGTAAATGACCCACCTGAGGAAAGTTGCTAGCATGAAAAGGAGACCTGGAGAGGAAGAGTAGCATTGTGGGTTCTGCTAAGTGTGGCTGTTGTTTGGAGCCATTTGTTCTCCTGGAGGAGGTTGTCATGCTGGCTCCTCTGATATGAACTCAATTGTTATCATCAGAGGATCTCAGGACCTTGTCACCGAGAATGGCTGCAGTTCACTTTGGGGAGCTTTGGTCCTCACTTTAAGCATCACTTCCTGGCTCTGAAGGGGAAGATGTATGCTGTTTAACCTCCAAGAGAAGTTTGTCATGCCAGCTTCCTGATATGTATGCAGCTGTTTCCATCATCAGAGGAGCTTGGGACCTCATTGTCATTGAGGATGGCTGTGGTACTTTTCAGGGCAGCCTGGTCCTTATTTTGAGCATCACTTCTTGGCACCAGTACAGAACCCTCAGCCTGTTGACACAGATCCTTTACCCCCCTGGCATAGACTTTCTGGCTTCCACTGCTGACCTTTGGGCCTTCCCAGTGCAGATATGTGAAATAGACTTACATGAGTCATTGTCGTGGGCTCTAGGTTTTCAGCTGAACTCATGCAGGTTATTGCCATGAGATCCAGGCTCTTGGCTGAATCTTCCAAGTTTTTAGTGTTTTGGACAAATTTCCTGCGTTTCTTTATATTTGAGTGCCTGGGTGACCATTATGAATAATACTAAAAATTATGTGTTCTGTATGTAATTTTTCTTGCAACCCCTGACTACAACAATGTATGATATGGCTTGCAAGCCTGGAATCAGCTAGCTTCTGCCTGTTTCTCCTTCCTTTTCATGTGATATTATTCCCACACTGTTAGCTTTACCCATTGTGACTTTATCTTCATTTTAAAACCTTGCAATGCTTCCCTTAGCTCTCAACCTAGACAGTTGTCTTTTTTCTCCCTCTTCTGGCTCCTATCACTTTGCTCTACTGTTCAGTCTTCACAATCCATGCTTAGAAAGTCCATGTTTAGAAAGCCCCACTGAATCAAATCCATTAATAGCTCTCATAATAGCCTATTCTTCTCTACTATGCTTATCAAATCTGAAATGAATAATTAGTTGCTTATGGTTTGTTTCTAACAGGTAGACTTATAAGTTCCATGAGGATAGGAACCATGCATTGCCCTCCCTGATCATTGCTTTATTCTCAACTTTAGCATAAATCATAATATACTAAAAAACTAAGAAAAAAATCTATATTGAGACATAGGGTTTCACTATGCAGTTCAGGATGGATTTTTAACTCACTTTAGCCCAGGCTGGGCTAGAACTTGTCATGATCCTCCTGCCTCAGCCTCCCAAGTGCTGGGATTACAGGCATATGCTACCACGTCCAGCTCAGAAAATACTTTTGACAAGTTAATAAATTGAAATTTTCAGGAAAACTGGTGTATACAAAGCACCATTCCCATATATAAAAGTATATAAAAGCTTCTATAGATTGTGATTGAGTCAGTCATGTTTTCTTTTATCAAGAAAACAAGACTACCTTCAGAAAATTGATGAAATGTGCACGTTAGGGTATGCTTTAGGATGAGAGATAAAATGAGCTTTGGAGGAAGAGAAGTTCTTTAGTATCTCTTGGGCTTTCTGATATTGACTTGCTAAAATTGAACTGCAGTATAAACCAAGGGTCTTTTGATAAAATGATCACCCAGCTTTTGTTCTTTTCATTTTGTTTTATTTTCAAAAGGCCCTCTGGATATCCATCAAAACTACATGGTGGAAATTTGTTAGCTTCATTTAACACCATATTCTGCTGCAAAGGCCTCCTATCAAGGTACTTGCCATTTTACATTCTTCATATTTTAATAGTTTTCTCAGCTTCAAATATTTAGATGTATGAATAGTTAAAGACTTTCATTATAAATCCCTCAAGACTTAACTCTTTGAGGATATTAAAACCTCCATATTCTAGCACCCAAAGATATAAACTTTCGTTTTTCATCCCAATATTGATGAAATCATCCTAATTAAATCAGGAAGGCCTTTAGCAACATAAGCTGGGATTTCTTGTGCTGTGGCAGGGTAGAATTCCTTTGGTTGACTAACAGTATTTTATCTTTCAAATTTAAAAGGTAATAAAAGTTTTCTGATTTTTGTGGAGATTTCAGAACAATGAAACATAAAGTAATTTCCTCAGAGGAAACAATGTTATAAAAGAACAAATTGTCCTTGATTTGAATAATTTCATTTTATTTATGAATATGGAAGCCAGTAGGATGGAGTTAGCAGTTTGCATATCTGGTTAAAAACTGTAAACTTTTCAGGTAGGATTTGTTACAGATTTTTGAACAAAATATGTACATCTTGATGGATGCCATTAATAATACATCCAGAAGTTTTTAAAATTAAACTTGTGCTTTTAATGAACCTTTTTTCTCTAGTTTTGTTGATGAAATTCCTTTCTTTGATGTTAAATTTCCTACTAGAAAAATGTTTTGTTGAAATGTTGGTGCAAAAATGCAATATTGAATATTGTGATGATCATAATGAGAATATATCCTATAAACAATTATAAAGATTTTTTTCAAATTTGTAGAATAATATTCTATGTAGTCTTGCATTTGATTTGGACAGTGAATGTATTATCTATTCAATATTTAGCTCTATTTTGTAGGGACTATGCTCTTTGTAACCTTGCTTAACTGAGGCTTGACATAATTTGTGTATGACCAGCTAGGTCAAAATCTTTTTCATTTTGCTGCTGGCTTACATGGTGGTGTCACGAATTACTTGATGACATAAAGGAATCAGGAGGAGGTCAGTAATTATATTTACACTGTAAGATCTATATACCTCTTTATTTATTAAATTGACCTCTAATTCAAGTTAGAAAATAATTTATATCCTGTGTGATAACCTGCAAACAGTAAATCTTGGTATCTATCTATGTTCCTTTAGCTGAATTAGCATTCCAGTGTTGTCTATTTTCAGTTTCATGATTATGGCATTTGGAATTTTGTGTCATTTAATTGTCAAAACTTGAACATTTCTTTAATTTGCTATTGGGCAGTTCATTAGGCAATTTGTAAATGTCGTGAAAGGATTTCTATCCTTGCAAGAACTCTCCTTAAGCCAAATTCCCTTCAGAGGTACAGAAACTGTGTATTTCAACAGTGTAATGGAAAACATCCTTGCATGGTGAATTCTTGTGCCATAATAACAAAGCTAAATGATAGGAGAGAGCAGTACTACTTAACAAGAAACTGCTTTGAATCAACCACTTTGATAGGTACCCTAATGAGCATGGTCTTCACCCACAACTCTGAAATGTAACTGCAATATTGAACCAGTCCTTTTCATATAAAAGAAACTGAGGTGCAGATTTCTTAAGTAACCTACCAACAGTCACCCAGTTAGTGGACAGAAGAAATTCAGGCTGACAGGTCATTTGGCATATATCCTCCTTCATATGTTTGGATCTTAAATTTTATGACAGTTATTTTTTATTTTGATAGAGTTTGCTTCTTTTTTGTTCAAAGGTGCTTTGGTTTATTATCGTATTAAGTATCCCAAATGTGAAACATTTCTTAGATTTGAAGTTGAAAAACATTTTCTTCTTGGACCCATATTAACAGTTCTGTTACCTGATAATAAAATGTGTTCTTACATTGTCTTTCATACAAACTAGGTAATCAGATCATTATTTGCAGACTTTTTAAAAGTCTGTGTTTCCAGATGAGAATATTTGAATTCCAGAAAAATGTACCGTAGTAGGCAAAATAAAGACTCCCAAAGACTTCCATGTCCTCCTACTTGGCACCTGTAAAACAGGTTACATGGGAAGTGAGAGAGGATAGATATTATTAAATAAAGTACCTTCAACTAGAAAGACAATGTACAGGTTATTTGGATGAACCCAATGTTGTTACAAAGATCCTTAAAAGAGAAAAATACTGGCAAAAGAGGAGGTCACAGTTAGAGAGGAACTTGATGCTGCTGCTGTATTGGTTCTAAAAGTGAGAAAGAAACCAAGGAATGTAGGCAACATTTAGAAGCTGTGCAAGGCAGAAAAGCTGATTCTCCACTAGAGCTTCCATAAGAAAGGAAGCAGAAGATTGAGTCTATCGCTTTCACTGTCTACTAAAATAACATCAAAATGAATCAAAGACCTGGGTATTAAAACAAAAACACTGAAAAGACAAAATCGGTAACATTCTTAAAGACACAGGCATAGCTAAAGACTTTTTGAATAGAATCCTAATTACACAAAAAACAACGTTAAGAATCAGTAAATAGGACTTTATCAAATTAAAATCTTCTACTTAACAAAAGAAACAATAGAGTGGAGCAAGAAACTGTGGAATGAGAAAAAGGTTTTTGTCAGCTGCTCCCTGGACAGGGGACTAATATCTAAAATAAATAAAGAACACAATAACATAAGATCACAAAAAATAAAACAATTAAAAAATAGACCATTGAAACACATAGACTTATTTAAGAAGAATAAATGCAAATGGCTAATAAATACAGGAAAGAATGTTCCACATCTCTGCCCCTTAGAGTAATGCAAATTAAAACAGCATTGAGATTCTAATTTATTCCAGAAAGAATAGCTATCATTAAGAAATCAAATAATAACAAAAGCTGGCAAGGCTGCAGAGATAAAAAACACTTCTACATTGTTGGTGGGAATGTAAACTAGTGTAATCACTATGGAAATCAGTATGTGGATTTCTCAAAAAAACTAAAACTAGAAATTCTTTTTGACCCAGTTATTCCCCTTCTAGTTATTTTCCCCAAAAAGGTAAAGATATCATATTACAGTGATACATCATACCCAAGTTTGTGGCAGCACAATTTATAATAGCTAAATATTGGAAGCAGCTTACCTGTTTATCGACACATGCATAAATAAAGAAAATGTAGTACTTATTCACAATGGAGTATTACCCTGCTATCAAGAAGGATAAATGAGTCATTTGTAGGGAGGTGGGTACACCTTGAGACCATGATGTTAAGTGAAATAAATTAGACAAAGAAGTTCAAATGTCACATGGTTTCTCTGATGTGAGAACACAGAAATATAAATAAAGAACAAAAAAGAGGCTGGATAACAGGAATCTGGGAGATATGTCTTTTGCAAATGGGAAAGGGATCTAGAGAAGGAGAGAGGGTGGGGGAGGGGAGGGAAAAAGGAATCAAAGGAATTGAGATGTGTTGTGTACCAACTCTCAGGATGAATTAAATAATTATGCACCACAAATATGTACCAAAAAAGAAAAAGAAAGAAAGGGAGGAAGGAAGTAAGGAAGAAAGGAAAGAAAAGAAAGAAAGAAAGAAATGCAGCCCTACCAAAAACTAGATCTTTATGGCTAGTAACCCCCATTTGAGATTCTGATCTTCAGGCCTGTAAGAAAATAAATTCGCACTTTTTCAAGTAGTATGAATACTAATACAGATAATTTTGACTTAGCTTTAAAGTAGTAATATGGAAACTAACAACAGAATAGATAGTGTTACAGATTCCACTTTAATTTTAGATGTGGAATCAGACGTAGATTTGAGCCTTTCCTGCTAAGCAGGATCCTAGAAATTCTATAGAGGAAATGTTTCACCCATGTGGCTGACATGGAGAGCTGTGGAGTTGCACTGTAACTGTCTTTACAGAAACTTGTTAATAAATACATGCCTAAATCATGTGATAAGTATACAGTTTGGTGAGGTAGGAACCCAAGTAGAGCAGCTGGTACACAGTAATAGACTTTCCTACATTAGCCACGTTCACTACTGCACTCCAGGACTGTGGGAGTATATGGAGAAAACACCTCGTAAATGCTGAAGTATTATGCACTTGTTAGTCTCTTGATTACATTGTTAATAAATTGGATGTAAAATATTAACATATACATCTGTGGAGAAAATTACGGTTATTTTAGTGATCAGAAGTCACTTTTAATTATTCCCTTCTTGCTCACCAATCATGCCCCTAAAAGCCTGGGTCAAAAGATTTTCTATAACTTCTTGGCCAATCTCACAGTGCCGTATTCTGGGGTCCTAGATTTCTTCTGTGATTTGGGACGTCAGAAGAGAGGATCTTTTCCATCTGCAGTCCTTTCATGGGATTTCTAATGTCCTGCACTGTGAAAAAATGTATCTCTCTCATCAGAATCTGAACTATGACTCATTTTTTGTGCAGAACAGTAGAAAGACCATTCAACTGTGAAATCTAGACCAAAAAAACTACACTTCTTTCTCACTAACTAGCCATTTAGGCCAAGGTAGATTGTCTTAACTTTTCTGAACTGTAGTGCTCTAACCTATGAAAAGTGATTAAGAGCATCTTCTTCTTATGGTTTCTGTGATGTTTAAACAAGATAACTTGTGCAAAGTATCTAGGACAGGGCCTTGCACTTAGTAAACATCCAACAATTGCATGTATTTTACAGAAGTGTTGAGGGGATTTGGAGAGCTGGAGACATGGTGAATTAGTTTTTGGCACTGAAAAATATTTCCATAGGGCTTCAATTTTGGTAATTGAAAGTGAAAAATAGTCTAAAATTAGCAATATATGCCTTAAGTCTTAGAAAATTTCCCCTTTCTTTAATGATGGGGTGGTGCTATTTATAAAGGAAAGAGTTTTGGAGATATAGAAGTCAGTGCTTTTTAGACTGGTCTAAATTTTCAGAGACTCTAAAATTTCTCTGTCAAGTACATCTGCATTATTAATGACTGTTTCAGTTTGCCTTTTTCACATAATGATGTTTTTCTAATATGAGATTAACTTCAATTAAAGTCTTTTGTGATCATGTTCATTCTTAGATTATTTTCCTTCAATTGGTCTCTGTGCATTTCTTTTGCATTAGCAGAAATTTATCTCTGCTCTGATTGCTGTAAGAACTATATTGAACTTTTGCATTTTAGTTACGTCTTTTCTCATGGTTAATTTAGCAATTTAATCTATTACTAAGCCAGTGAAATCAAAGTTCTGCAAAAATTCATATGATGTTTTACTAACATGATTCCTTGCCTAGAGTTGAAAGGAACAGAGAAAGTCAATATTGATTATATTCTTGTCCTCGTTCTGTCTCTTTCATAAGAAATAAAGCTTCCTGGGTAAGTGAAAATGCACTGTGGTATTGCAAAAGCCTTTAATACTGATAGTGGTTGAGAAACTTAAAAATACTGACTTTGAAAAACATTAACTCAAAATATGCATTTGAAGTCTTACGTTCAATGAATATTCATAATTCTGTGTCAGAATGAGACACAGGAGAAAGAGAAAATGAGTCATTGAAAATTGCAAAAACTTCCAATTGGTGACTGGTTATTCTTACCTTTAAGGAAAAGCAAGTGAAACCTGAAAAGCTCTGATGGAATTCTTAAGGCTTCAGAGTGGTTCTAGACATAGTGCAACAATTACTTTATTTTATGGCAGCATAGAAGAAGGATGCAGGAAGACAAAGTAGCCAGAGATATGGCTTAGCGGCATTCACCTGTAGACTGGATACTACAGAGACTGAGTGGGAGGATTGTTAGAGCTCGTGAGTTCAAGACTTGCCTGGGCAACATAGCAAGACTGGATCTCAAAAGCAAAGCAAAGTAAAAAACTAGAAGCGATACACAGAAATAACAAAGCTACAAAGAAGCTGAAGAAACAGAAATTTGCTACAGAAAATACCTGTGCTGAAGTTTTAAATCACTGGTGAAAATTCTACAAATTGATTTAAGGTTGAGATCAGTACAGGTAACACTGGAGGCAGGTTGGATTATGATGAATTCAGTATCGCAACTTTGAAACTGAAATATTTCTGGAATATCCTGGTAATCATTTAATATTTCACTGGATCAGAACAAATGGCCTTCCAATTTCCCTTAAAAATAAAGCAAGAACACACTGCTGAATGTATTCATTACTGAGAAAGAACAATTAATGCTCTATGATTAGGTCAATTTTACATGTCTATATCTGTTAATGTAAGTAACCATTTTAAAGATGATACGCAATATTGCAACCATTGTCAAGTTTCTATCATCCTGCTTTGTAAACCTGCAATGTTACTGTTGTGCATTTACTCTAGTCATTTGTTTGTCTCTTTTGCTTGTTGTCTTTGTTACATATGTCTTTTTTTTCTTTCTTCGCTTAAGTAAAAAAATAAAAAATAAAAAAAATACAGCAAGATAACCTCTCCAAATCTGTCATAACCCTCCTGTGCCAGTTTATATTTTGTTCCACTCTTCACAGTTAAATTGCTTCCACAGATCCTGGCATTCACTTTCCTTTCACTTTTCAATACTTCTTTAGTTTCACTTCCTTATTCACTCACCCAATCCATCAAAACAGCTCGTCAAGGTCAGATGTGATTTTCCTGATGTCAAACCAAATGGACAGTTTTCTGGCCCCAATTTACAGAGTACCTTTGCATCATTTGATAGAGTTGACCTGCTATTTAAATTCACAAATTGACTTACATGAGGCAGAGCTACAGAGTGTGGAAGAATACTATATGTAAACTTTCCAAATTATGACCAAAACAATGCTTAAATGAATATTTCCATCATTTATTTAGGACTTCTTCTCATTATTTTTAATTTTACACTGGACAGTTTGAAATTATATTCATCATCATCTCTTCTCGGTCTTTTGGCTAAGAGCAAGTATAAAACTACCATCAAAATTATGTGGCTTTTATTCTATTTTAGAAAAATATCTGATATCAAAAGCCTTTGCCTGTATTTTTGTATTGTCAAACATGCCTGAAGAGGTAAAAAATGCTGCCAAGGTTTCAAAAACAAGGTGGTCAAGGCAGTGCGAGAGATGAGATTGAAACTGGTTACGAGATTAAGTCACACAATATTCCCACTCTTCTACAGGTTTTCTTTTTCATGTTTTTTATCACACTGAACTTCATGTAAAAACATAGCACTATTCAAATTTCCATTTATTTATTTTAATCATCATGAAATGCACATGAGAATGATTACACAAGGCATGATTTGTAATGAAAGCACTTATATGTGTATATATAGATCATATATGTATACATATAAAGAATATTCCCACTAGATATTGAAAAACTAAAATTGAATTAATTTTCCCCTGGAGGAAAATTTTAATACTTATCAATCTCATCTATTTCTGTATATTTTTGCTAAATACATATGAGAATCCTATATAGCACTTAGGCTCGTTTTATTTATTTATTTAAATTTTATTTAAGTTTATTAGTACAATTTAGGTACACATAATGAGCACATTCATTATATGGCATTTGTGTTTGTACGTGATATGTCTTGATTCCTTCTTTTTTTCTTCCATTCCCATTTCCTCCTTTCAAATCCCCTTCCCCTCCCTGTTCACAAAGCTCTGTTTTCATTTTATCTTTCTTTTCTGATTTTTCCCCCTCTCCTCCCTCCTTAGTTCCCTTTTTCTTTTGAACAGTTTCTTCCTATTTCACAATATCTATTGTATGTTTTGGTTCTTATTTAGAATCTCAGTTTCTCATATTGGAGAGATAATGCAGTATTTACATCTGTCCAATTTATTTCACTTATGATTATGGTCTCAAGGTCCATCTATTTAGCTATAAATCTCTCAATTTTATCCCTTTTTACAGCTGAGTAATATTCCATTATATTAAAAAAACCCACATCTTTTTTATCCATTCATCAGTTGGTGGGCATTTGAGTTGCTTCCAAGATTTAGCAATTATAAACTGTGCTGCTATAAACATGGGCGTGTACATATTCCTGTGGCGTGATGCTTTTTATTCTTCTGGGAAGATACCTAGAAGGGGATTAGCTGGGTCAAATGGGACCTCTAATTCTAGATTTTTGAGGAATCTCCACACTGATTTTCACAGTGGTTGTACTACTTGGGCTCATTTTCACTTCTGTTTAAATGAAATCATTTAAGCACAGAGACCTTTACCAAAATATTTGTGGTTTATCTATATTAAATATTTAGTTACTGTGAGCTCATTTTCACTCAACATTTTAATATATGGTCATATCAAATTTCATTTACTTTTTGAGAGACTTTTAAATTGCTAATAAATTTTACTATTGTTGCTGTTTTTGAAATATCTTCTTACCAGTATTTGTGACTGAATAATGTATATACCTCTAAAATATGCTTTCAGAATTGTTACATACTGCTGATTGCTCTTGAAAATTAGTTGCCCTCACCAGTGATTATTAAAATTATCCTTTACGACTTTTGCTAAGACAGCATTTCCAAGGATGAAGAATAATCTCTAAAGTTAACTTTCATTTGCACATTTTCTTACTAGGCTTGAGCATTGGATTCATATTTAATATTTGCTAGTTGATTTCTCTTTTCTGTCTACTTCCTGATCATATCTTTTGATTGTTGTATTGGATTAATTTTTCTTTTTGTTTGTTTGTAGAAATCCTTCACATATTCTGGCAAATAAATGTGGCAGGTATAGTTACACCCATACTTGATATCTTTGTATTTTTTATCACAACAAAATTCAATTTTGTTGGTGGCAGCAATGAAATTAAATTAAAATTTCCCCACTTCCTGATCAGTACTGCAGCAACAAGAAACATTTGGTACAATTCTTAGTCTGTGATGTCAGTGGAAATCAAGGATTGTATGTATTCTGCTAAGGAGATAGAGGCAAAACATTTGAAACTGAACAGAATCTGTCTTTTGCTTATCTCCTCTAAAATAATATGAGACCTGTGATATGTAGCTGTCTGGAAACCATGAGGCAATAGGCATAGAGACATATGTACTAATAATGGAAGATGAAGAGAGCCTGAGTCTCTGATGGATCACTGAGTCAATCACGCATCCTCCTACCTCAGAACATTTTATTACATGAAACTGAGGTATCTAAGCAACTGGAATAGAATTGCCTTTTGTTTTGTTTTGTTTTGTTTTAATTTACCATATATTTTGCAACTATTTTCTCTCTTCCTATGAGGTTTCTTTAGCTATTTCAGGTCCAATAAATATATTTTAAACTTTAATAGTTAAATATGACAGTGCTTTCTTTATAGGTTGTGTTTTCTGATCGTTTAAAAAATGTTTTTTCCTTATTGCAAACTTTTTTTTTCTGCAAATAAAAATTGCTTTTCACAATAAAGTCATTATTTTACCAGTAACTGAGATTAGTATATTGTGCAAAACAAGAAAACCATTTTGAAAAATTTTTTGCTTTGATAATATTTCTATTCCTTAATTACACTCCCATTATATGTCAAGTTTGTAAGAATGCACAGGTTGGTTTCTGAATATTACATTTGGTCTCAACTATTTATTAATCAATCTTCTTGAACATTTTATTCTTTCACAATTACAGTAGAAAAAAGTTTTGCGATCTCATATGATGACTCCATCCATTTGGTTTTCTTTAAAACTGTCAGAATGATTCTTTCACATTTGTTTTCATGTAAAGTTTATAATCAGCTTACCATATTACAAAAATGCATAGAAAACAAACCATTAGTG
This sequence comes from Dasyprocta punctata, assembly GCA_004363535.1. Classification (NCBI taxonomy): domain Eukaryota; kingdom Metazoa; phylum Chordata; class Mammalia; order Rodentia; family Dasyproctidae; genus Dasyprocta; species Dasyprocta punctata. The sequence continues at coordinate 3,690 of RJWM01007489.1, read as the reverse complement.
GTATATTGCTTAGAATTACATAGTGTTATGGCTTGTATCTATACCTCATTCAGACATAGGTGAGGCTTTTTCAGAGGTGACTGAATCTAGAGTGTGTGATTGATTCATGGTGCAATGCTAGAATTCAGGGTACTATGATTAAGGGTGGGTGATTAATAAATCAGTCTACGGATTGATTTGGCACCACTCTAATTTAGGTATCCTACATACCATATAAGGAACAGAAAGAGGCTTATAGTCTCGCTTGCTTTGCTACCTTCTGCCTGCCATGAACTGTTTCTCCTCTGTGATGCTGTCTGCCACAACACCCTGCCTTGGAGCCTGCTGATTATGGACTGAGACCCCCGAAACCTGTAGGTTGAGAGAAAAATAACTAAGACACATAGAGTGTGTACAGGTTAATTTTTGTAAAATTGTCATCTTTATAATAGTGAATCTTCTCTCTTTTGAATTGATCTTTCTCCACTTATTTACATTTTCTTCAATCTTTCATTAAAGAATTTTAATGCACATAATTATGACATGCATTTTTATTGAATTTATTCTCAGGTAATTTTTATTTTAGAGTTATTTAAATTAAATATTTAAAATTTATCATATGAATTAGTTTGTTGCTAAAGTTTTTAGTATTAATCTATTTTGTGTTTTCATTTGTTTTCAGGCATTCTTAATCAAACATCTAGTAGATTCTAATACTTTTTGTGTCCCTTGGATTTGTTGCATAGAACACTATATTGTGGTAAATAATGCCAGATTTCTTTCCTGCTTTCTTTTTTATCATTCTTTTTTTCCATTCTTCTGTTATAGTCCAACCACATATCAATGGGTCTTGCATTTGATAAATGTATTCAACCCTAGAAAGAAGATAATTGGGAAGAAATTGTACACATAGTGAAAATGTACAAACATTTTTCTTGTTATTATTTCCTAAACATTATAAAATAACAACAATTTACATAGTATTTACATTGCGTTAGGTATTGTAAGTAAACTAGAGATAATTTAAAGTATATATGGGAAGTTGTGCATGGGTTATATGCAATCCAATTCTTGGATTTTAGTGCCTGTGGGGAGTCCTGAATCCTTCTCTGTGCTCCCCCACCATGACACTAACGTCCAACTGTGTTTGTATTTTGCCATTTCTCACTGTGCTTGCTGAATAGATCCTATAAAATAATTTTAAAAAATGAACAGTACTAATAAACACCCTTATTTTGTTGCTGATATTTAAGAAAATATTTTGTTTTTTAATCAGAGCAAAGTTTTATTAAAGGTAGGAAAAGAAACAAACTCTTCAGAGTGGGTTTGGGCCAAGAAAATGTAGGAAAAGAAGTATACCCTACAGTGTGAAGGTGAGTTACCACACAGGAGACAACTGGCCAACGTAATATTTCTAAAATGTCAATATTAAATGTAATAATTATTCATCTGGTATATCTGATTAAATATGTTCCTTTCTATCCCTCGATTTCTATATTAATTCTAAGCAACCGATGAGTTTTACTGGTCCTCTTCATTTACAGTGATGGACTTTTTTCTTTTTACCTTTTGTATTTAAAAATTACATTAATGTATCTTCTGATGATTAATCATCCTGCATCTCTGTGCTTAATGTGTTTGACTTGATAGCGTTTTAAGTAATGTCTGCATCTATCTTTATGAAAGGCATTGCACTAACGTTTAAACTTGTGTTGTTGTCCAATTCAGATTTTGTTATCAAAGTTTTTCTGACATGCAAAATATGTTGGAGACTAGTCCATCTAACTCTGTTTTCACAGGAAAGTTCATCGGTTATAGATTGGACCATTATCCTTCCCCATAAGAATAGTGATTATATATTCTTGACAATTCTCATTTGATTTGCTCTGTATCTACCTATGAGACTATTTCTTGTAGACTAGTGTTGGAATTGGAATTTACACAATAAATAAGAAAATCTTTGTAGTTGCAGCTCACTGAAATGTTTCAGATTGTTTGCTGCTGTAATATTAATAAGGTAACTAAAATATTACCTAAAAATTGAAATTATAATTTTTTAGTTGTCTGATAGAAATCATCTACAAAATTATTTTGATATTTTAAAAATGAGATTCTTTTTAGGTACCCTTTAGTGGTTGTGAATCTATGCAGGTTGGAAAAAATTATTTCTAAATCACTTCAAGAAAATTTAGTAAATTATAATTGTTTATAACTTGTACATTTGTCTAATTTTTTTGTGCAAAAGTTGATACAGTTTTCTGGTCATTTAAAAATCTGTGCCGTCTTTACCTAGTCTCTTCATTTTTAATTTTAATTATTATTTATGCCTTTTTTATTTGTTAGTGTTCCAGATGTTTTTTCTCTCTTGTTACTCTTTGAAATTGTTTGTTCAATGTCTTTGTATCTTTCTATCACATTTTTTTATTTTATCAGATTCATTTATTTTCCTCTTTCTCACTGCTTTTTAAAAGATTTTAGAAGAGCAGTTCTCAGCTTATAAAAAATTGGAAAGAAGGGACAGAGACTTCCATATATGAATAGTTTCCTCCTATTGGATTCCCCCACCGTTGTCAGTCCTTTGACACAACCAAAAAGTCTGCATTAATACATCAATATCATTCACATTCCATGCTTTGCAATTTGGTTAACTGTTGATGTCACACATTCTATGCTTATGGACAAAAGTACAATAACATATTCACTCTTATAGTATTGCATAGAGTAGTTTCATCGCACTAAAAATTCTCTGTTCCTCACCTATTTAAGCTTCCTTCACAGTAACTTCTATAAACTAATGACCTTTCTATTGTTCTCTATAGTTTTGTACTTTTGAGAATGTCATATTTGGAATACAGTATTTATACTTCTCATACTAGTTTATTTCATGTAGAAAAATGCTTTTGGATTTCTTCAGTTTTTAGAAAATCAATTCATATAATCCATCACACCATGATCATATCAATAGACGAAGAAATGGTATTTGACAAAAATATAACATGTGTTTCTGTTTTATTTACTTACTTGGAATTAATGGTGAGCTATCTTTTTTTTGGTATCTTTTCATACTTTGTTTACCATTTTCATTTATTATATAGTGACATATCTATTTGCATACTTTGCTAATATTTCTATTTATTCTTTTGGTTTCCCTCATTTATATATGAGTTCCTTGTTTATTGACTCTACGATGTTTTGCAAATTCTTCTGTCTAAACTAAATCTGTAATTGATTTTTTTGCCTTCTTTGACTTTTATTTTGTCCCTTCCCACATTGCTTCCCTAATGTCTTTCCAAAACCTGAATTCAATGATGATTTTTCTCTATTTAAAAACATTAATAAGCTCTTTATTTATACTTACTAATTAAATTATAAATGACTTACACTAGTGAATAAATCTCTTCATTGCTTAATTGTTCTCTCCCTTGAGCACGTCATTCATTGCAGAACTCTAAAAAGAGTTATTTTTAAACTGCTTTATTGATATATGATTGAAATACAAAAAGCTCATACATTAAGAACTTATATTAGGATTTGTAAAATTTAGAGTTAATTACACATTTTTGAAACCAACACTGTAATCTATGCCTTAATCCATTACCTACAAAACTTTTTTTTCTTATTATTTTTACTACTGTCAATTGTGATTAGAACACTTAAATACAATACAGTATTTTCAATTATAGATATTATATTGTAAAACAGATCTCAGAC
>RJWM01007488.1:0-77807 GCA_004363535.1 Dasyprocta punctata | reverse complement strand
TTACTTCTTCACTGTGTGGATGAGGGTCTTCAATGCTTCCCTGTCACAGCACTGACAGTCTGCATCCCTATTTAACTGAATGTTGTCTTGCACTGTTGACTATTATTTCATATATTTAATATAATCTCTTCAAGACTGTAAGTTTTTTGAAGGGCTGACACCATATCTTCTTAACAATCAAAACTATCTAAAAATCAACAGCAGCCCCTATCACACAGGGCTCCTCGACACTGGGTTCACTTAAGCAGCAGCAAGGATGCTGTGCATAAAATAACCTCCAACTCTGAGGCTCTGGGCATGGCCCTTCCAAATATTGCCTACTCACCTAGTGTGGTGCCAGGGACCTAACATACTTTAATTTATAATCATTTGGAGGCGGGTGTGGTGGAATACTCAGGAGGCTGAGGCAGGAGGATAGCCTAGGAGGAGTCTGAGGCCAGCTTACACTACCTAGGGAGTTCAAGACCAGTCTGAACTACACAGTGAGTTTCTGTCTCAAAAAATCAAAACCAAACCAGGTCAAACTCTCCAAAATAATAATAATAATTTTATAAATATTTGGCTTATAAATTAAATGGTAAAAACAAGCGCATAAGGGATACAAGAGTAAACCCTACCTAGAATCCAAAGTCAAAAGGCTAACCCAAAGCAGTGAGTAAATTAAGTTTAAGGTAACATTAACAAGTGTCTCCCTTGGAGTGAGATGATGAAAAATTTTATTTCCTATCAATTTTTAGACTTTAAACAATGAACACACTGTACTTTTATAATGAAAACTATAATCTTGATTAATAAGAAAAAACACATGGCTCTGAATCAGATGTTTGCTTGAAAGGAAATGTTTTGGAGGAATGTCCCCTCAGGCAAACCACTTTGGCCCCTCCACTCAGTTTTCCCCATATTTAATATAAGACAGTAGCCTTTTTATAGAGTCCTTCTATGGATTAAATAAGAGGACATTGGTAGTGCTTAGAAAGTCAGTATTGCTTTCTCAAAATAGTAAAAGAACACTCTCAGCATAATCTTTTGTCCCCGTGTTTGGAGCAGGGAAGGCACGGACATGTCAATCTGTATCTTGTCTGTAGGGTATAGGACCCTTCCTTGTGGCCAATACAAGGATATTAACACTAAGGCACCTCTGAGTAACTCAATATCAACTATGCAAACTCAACTCATAAGAAATGACACTGCATATCAGCACAATATACAGGAGGTACCTGACTTTATGATGGCTCAACTGAATACATGTTTTTTGTTTGTTTATTTATCTACTGGCATCACTGAAGATTGAACTCAGGGCCTCATGCAAGCTAGCTAAGTGTTCTACCACTAAGTTACCCCCAATCACTTTTTATTTTTCAGACAGGATCTTGCTACATTGCTCAGGTTGGCCTCAAATTTGTCATCCTCCTGCCTCAGCCCGCTGAGTAGCTATGACAAGTATGTGTCACTATACTTGGCTTGGACCTAATGATTTTTCAATTTTATGATGGCACCAAAGTGTATTAATACAACTATTTTGTTTTTTTCACCTTTAATATAGTATTCAATAATTTACATCAGATATTAAATGCTTTATTATGAAAGAGATTTTATAACGTTAGATGATTTTGCTCAATTGTAGGCTAATGTAAGTATTCTGGGCAGTTTAAGGCAGGCTAATTAAACTAAGTGAAGTTTGGTAGGTTACATGTATTAAATGCATTTCTGACTTAGGATTTTTTTTTTTATGATGACCTTATCAAGATATAAGCCACACTGTAAATCAGGGAACATCTATATTTTAAAATCTGAAAAAATGAGACCAGGAATTTTATACTCTATTGAGGCTAAAATAACATGGGAGACTACTAAATGTTCTGAAGATAGACTATGAAAACATAAGAGTACAGGGAGCTTGAATGGAGCCTTGAAAAGGAAACCCATGAAGTACTGCCTTTATACACATGAAGGTTAAATGCTGCCCTAGATGGCAGATTGGAGGGCAGAGCGACCTCATCGTGCCCTTGACAGGTGCAGCCTACAGAAGAAATCTGGCTATCACACTTTGCTGATGCAGGCTACTAAGAGTATCCCACAAATCTACCTTTTATTCACTAGCCCTCTGCTCCAACTCTATGCTCTCCTGACAACCTTCGGACTATTATATGCTTCCCATGCAAATACTCCAAAAACATGCACTGAGTGGTAGACAGTAAATACACAAAAATGTGGCAGTTAAAATTCTTTGTTTGTTGTGAGACAGGGTCTCGCTATATAATTCAGGCTGGCACTGAACTCACTATGTAGCCCATGCTAGTCTCAAACTTGCAGTGACCCTCCTACCTCAGGCTCCTAAGTGCTAGGATTACAGGTGTGTACTACCACATCCTGCATAAAATTCATTTTATAAATTAATTCATTCACATCGACCAATCTCTTGCTACTGTGACCAGTGTGAGCCAACTCACAAAATTCAATCTACTCAGGGTGTGTTTGTGTGTGTGTGCGCACGTGTATATGGAGGCGATATGAAACTGCAAAGCTGAGAACCAAAGAGGTCTCATGCTGCTCAAGTCACCATCCTGTGAGCCCAAAATAAACAGTCACTCTCCAGTATCAATTCTACCCCAGTTCCCCTTTATCAGACCATTTTAATGGCTAAATGCTACTCAACACCGACATAGCCCATCCTTTTCCTGCAACTGTACATACTAAGAAGGCAAAATATTATAGGGAATACAAAATAATTTTGATGAAGTAAAAATTAGTTTGAATAAGCAAAGTGAAATCTGAATATATGGGCTCTTTTAAAAAAGTAAATTCCAATTAGTTAACTGACAATGTATGCCCAACATAATCAGTCTCCCTGATGATATCTCCCACCTGTAAATCACAGTATTTCTGTATATTGCACTTAAACTACTTCAATGAACAGCTTTATTTCAGATTTTCAACACAGCTGTAATGATACAGGGAAATGCTTAGGCCCCTCAGGAAAAGGAAAAGGAAAAATAACTGGGTAGGATTAGAGTCCTTTCTAAACTGCGTAAAGAAAATGGGATTATCATCATAACTGCCTCAGTAATGCAATTTGGCTTCTTCCTATCTCTTCTTCCAAGCTGGCCTTGACCACTCAAGGTCTCATTCTCCCACCTCATCCTCCCATGTGCTAGGACTATAGGCATGTGCCACCACACTGGGATTTTTTTTTTTAAGAGCCATATTATTTTACAAAAGACTTTCATTATTTTTGTTTGTTTGAGACAGGGTCTCACTATACAGTTCACAATGGCCTAGAACTTGTGATGATCCTCCTGCCTTGGCCCCCCAAGTGCTGGGATTACAAGTGTGTGCCACCAAACCTGGCTGTTCATCTCCTCTTGTATTATTCACATGTCGTATGTATGCATGTTGTTGCCCTTTGGGCTCTGCAGAAGAATTTACCTTAATCTCTCAAAGGCAGAAATCCAGCTTCCATTGCAGGAAGCTTTCTTCCTCTTATGGATTTTAAGTAGGAAGCCATGTGAGGAGAGCACAGCCTCAATACCATGCCATAGACTCCTGCACATCCCCTTGAGTTTCCTTTCACTCACACTTTCTAAGGCCTGGTTAATTTCTTCTCTGAAGCATTCACAGAAACTTAATGTTTCCTAGCACTTCTTTTTTTAATCAGTTTATTGTTAGTCCATATCTGCCATACACAGTGATTACATTCCTTGTGAGGAAGTAGGAACATGGGTGTAATGCATCTTAATTCTTTTTATCCCACCACCCTCATCTCTTGGTCTCCCCTTCCCTTTTGCAAAAGATCTACCTACCTGTTCTCTATTCTCCATCTTTTTTTTTTTTTGCACTTTATTTATACTTTGAATTTCTCATTTAGGAGAAATCATATGATATTTATTCACTACATACTATATTAATTGAATAACATCTTAACCTTACACCAGACACCATGGAGAACAAAATAAGTCACACATCATTCATTTTTTCATTCTGTCACTTTTTCAAGCAATCGTTGTTTAAGTTCTTAATATCTCAAAGTAAAAACAGCCTCAGGCCTAAGGTCAAATGATTTAGTTGGGGAGATAATTTGATACAGGAACCCTAACTAGTAATGACCACGAACGTTACTTACAGAGGATAGCATCTCTGCCAGAGTTTTAGTTAGTAGAAGTTAGCCAAGCAAAAAAGGGTTAAACAAACAAAAATCAAACCATCTATTTGTCCGGATCCCTACCTCTCATTCTGTACAAAAATCAACTCACAGAGCTAGGGATATAGCTCCAGTGGTACAGTGCTTCTTAGTACGCACAAGGACATGTGTTCAATCCCAACGATCACCAGAAAACAAACACAAAAATTCAAATAAGACCTGAACTTTGAAATGGGGTAGAACTTGCTTTGAGACGTGCTATTTTACTAAAATAAGGCCATCCCAAACAGTTTCCCAAATTACAACAAATGGGAGAAAGTAAAAGAGACAGAGAAAGGACTTTGTTGCCTTCTTTAAATCTAGAAATTTATCACACATATACCCATACTTAAAATTTATCTATATCTAGTTCATTTATTTAACATTAATAATTTTTCTGCCTTTACATTTCAAAAAAATATGCTATTCAAACTTCACATGCAAAACAAAAAAACACAAAACTTCACGTATGTCACTGATATCAGTGTCTTTTTCATCAATAAAGCTATTCTGTGAGTAACCTTTCTAGAAAATATTATCTACATTTCCTTTTAAGATTTTTGGGATATAACAGCACTTTTCTGAGAAATTTCGCTCAAAATCATAAGAATGTAGTTATATAACACTGGATTTTTTTTCTCATTCATTTTACTGAGGTTTATTTATAACTTTCATAATGTGACCAGAAGCTCTGCTTGTGTAAGTTTTATTTTTTTGTTTAGATACAGAATCTTGCTATACAATCCAGGCATAAATTTTACTTGTGGTTATTTTATTTTATTTTACTTTATTTGAGACAGGGTCTCACTGTGCAGCTCAGGTTGGCCTTAAGCTCACTTTGTAACCCAGGCTGATCTCAAACTCGCAACAATCTTCCTGCTTCAGCCTCCCAAGTACTGACATTACAAGCATACGCCACCACACCTGGCTACTTGTGGTTCTTGAGAACAGCATCTCCTAACTTGAAAAGTTAAACGTAATTTTATACAAGCCTTAACATAAAAACTTTTTTTAAATTAGTGACATGACTTATATATAAACAGTAGCTGGGTGTTGTGGTACATGCCTGTAATCCCAGCACCTAGAAGGCTGAGGCAGGAGGATTGCCATAAATTCAAGGCCACCCTGGGCTACATAGTAACATCCTGTTCCAAAAAAAAAAAAAAGAAGGAGGAGGAGGGAAGGGGAAAGAAAATGGATAGCGGGGAGAAAGAAGGAAAGAGAAGGGAGAGGAGGAGGAGGAAGTCCCCAATAAAATTTCAACACTCTTCACAAAACTAGAAAAAAAAAATCCTAAAACGCATGAAAACACAAAAGACACAGAAAGGTCAGAGTAATCCTAACCCAAAAGAGCAAGGCTGGGTATCACAATACCAATTTCATGTTATACTATAAAGGAACAGGAGAAAAATAAAAGCCACATAGACCAATGAAACAGAAAATTGTACATAGAAAGAAACCCATGCAACTACACTACCTAATTCTTGACTAAGGAGCTAAAAACACACATTGGAGGGAAGACAGTCTCTTTAACAAATGGTGCTAGGAAAACTACCCATATGTAGAAGATTCAAACCACATCCCTGCCTCTCACCCTGTACAAAAATCAATTCAAAGGGCTAGGGATATAGTTCAAGTGGTTCGGTGCTTCCCCCATCATACACAAATACATGCGTTCAATCCCATCTACCACCAGAAAACAAACAAAAAGTTTCAGTTCAAAATGGATCAAAGGCATAGGTAATAAGACCTGAAACTTTGAAAACTGCTAAAAGATAACACAGAGAAAACACATGAAGCCATGGGTACAGGCAGACTTCCTGAACAGGGCTCCAATATCAGAGGAAATAAGACAATCAATAAATGGGATTACATCAAATTAAAAAGTTTCTGCACAGCAAGGAAAATGACCAACAGAATAAAGACACAGCTTATTGAAGTGGGATAAAATCTCTACCAGCTACTCTTTTCACAGAGGACTAATATCTAGAATATATGAAAAACTCAAAAAACTTAACTTCAAAGCAACAAAAAAATCAAATAGCCCTATCAATAAATGGGCAAATGAAATAAACAGACTTCTCAAAAGAAGAAGTACAAATGACCCATAAGTATACGAAAAAAATGTTCAACATCCTTAGCTATTAGGGTAATGCAAATCAAAATAACACTGAGATTCCATCCCAGCCCAGTCAGAACAGCTACAAAAAATAATAAATGGCTAGGATATGGGGGAGAGAGTGTAGATAGAGAAATACCTCTGCACTGCTGGCAGGAATGTAAATGAGTCCAGACACTAATGAATTCAGTATGGAGGTGACTCAAAAAAACCCCAGCATAAATACAGCTATCATTTAATCTAGTTATACCATGCCTCAGTATATACCTGAAAAATTAAGGTAAACGCACTACAGGGATATCTGCATACACATGTTTATTGTACAATCCACAATACCCAGGTTTATTTACAATTCACAGTAGCCAAAATAGGTAGGTACCCATCAGCAGATGAATGGATAAAGAACTTGTGGTACATATACACTGGTGGTTGAGCTTAACTGTGTCAACCTGATTGGTTTCGGAGCCACTCGGGCATTGGTGAAGCACATTTCTGAGTGTGTCTGGATAGATCAAAAAGATATAAGCCTGAGGCCTTTATGCGGTTCCTTGTTTCTTCCTCTCTGGCACTATTTTCCCCTACTCTGTTTCCTGGCATCTTTGCTCTGACATACCCTGCTACTAATGATGTTCCTGCCACAGAACCAGATAACTGTGGACTGAATTCCTTGAAACTAGGAGCCAAGTTAAACCTCTCCTTTTTAAGTTGTGGGTGTCAGGTATTGTGTCTCAGCAGTGGGAAAGTTAACCAAGACATCCGCAACAGAGTATTATTCAGTCTAAAGAAGAACGAAATTACGTCATTTGCAGGAAAATGGATGGAAGTGAATATCATCATGTTAAGATAAACAAGCCAGACTCAAAATGACAAGTATCATGTTTTTCCTAATATGTAAAATCTTTTTCCTAATATGTAAAATATAAAAAAAGATGATATGATATTCAGAAATGGTGGCACACACCTGTGATCCTAGCACTCTGAGAGGCTAAGGCAGGAAAGTTTGAGCCCAATCTGGGCAACTTGGAGACTAACTTAGCATGAGACCCTGTCTCAAACTAAAAGCAATTTTTAAAAGCACACAAGGTAGAGCAAAGGCCCTAGGTTCAATCCTCAGTATTGAGAGAGACAGGAGGGGAGATACTAAAGCAGAAGAAAGACTATTCCTAGACAAGAGGAGTGGAAGTGGGGGATAAGAAAGGGTAATAGGGGGATGGAGAAGAGAATTATTATGTCATTAAGAGATCATGACGTTGAGGACCGGGGATTTAGCTCAGTGGCACAAGCGCCTGCCTGGCAAGTGTGAGGTCATGAGTTCAATCCCCGCCCCCCTCAAAAGAGAGAGACAGAGACAGAGAAAGAGAGATCATGATGCGAACACAAACCTGAGGTGAAAAGGTGTCCACTACACTCCATTAAGTAAAAGAGTAGGTTACAAAATGTACTGACAATTTTTTATTTTCAAAAATGCATTAACATAAAGAGATACAGAGAAAAGTTATCTAGAATAGCGTTCACTTAACTGTTTTACTCTGCCTCTGTGGGTAGACGTTGAGCACATTTTTCTTTTTGTTTAAGAATATACGGACTTGTGCTATTATAAAAATGTTTCTAAGTGGAGAAAATTAAAATTTAATTAAAATTAAAATAAGTATGTGAGGTGATGGATATGTTAATCAGTTTGATTGTAGTAATCAATTCACAGCATATATGTATCTCAAAATGTGACGCTGTATGCCTTATAGGATTTTGTAAATTATACAAAAATAATAATAAAAAAGCAGAAAGTGAGAGCACAGTGCCCAGCAAGAGGGACCTAATGGCAGCTTTGTTTTGGGGGACTAGAGAAAAAAACGTTTATTACCAATATGCGAGTTAGGTAAAGGTAAGAGTCTATTCCCTTCAGTATTTAAATTCAGAGTCTTGGCCGGGGATATGGCTCAGTAGCACAGTGCCAGCCTGGAAAGCACACAGTCGTGAGTTTGAGTCCTGGTACCAAAATTCACTCATTCATTCATTCATTCATTCAGTCTTGAAGATCTCACAATAGACTATAACTACAACAGAAAGTCTAGGTCATAGGATACAGACATTTTTCCATTCCACTAAATGTTATCAAACTTCTCTCTAAATTACAGTACCAATTTATACTTTCACTCACAGGCTATGAAAATATTTTCCCTTCACCCTACATCCTTGCCTACTCTGGGTATTTTCAGACTTTGTATTGTCTGTCAATCTGAGGGGGATCTGTATCTTACTATTTTAATTTTTATATCCTTCATCAGTAGTTGAGAGTCTTCTAACAGTATAAGGCATTTTGATTTTCTCTATTTGGTCCTAATTCCTTTTTCTTGTTTATTTGTAGAGATTCTTTCAATAATAGTATTAACAACTAACATTTATTGTGCTTTACTTGTACCACCTCATATAATTCTCAACACAATCCTGCAAAATAAACATATACTATTCTCATCCTCAATTTACAAATGATTAAATTACAGCACAGAGAATTAAGTAACTTGTCCAAGGTATACTGCCAGTAAGTGGCAGAGCTAGAATCCAAATCAAGCAATCCAGCTTGACATTCTTAACCACTTCGCCTGTATAACATTTCATATGCACTTAATATCAACTCCTTTTCAGTTAGTATATGCATTAATAATAACTTTATCATTATTATTAAATTTATTTTTATATAATTTACTTTACCTTTTTATTTCATTTTTATAATTTTATTGTTCTTAATGTCCCACCTGAATGAAAATTTTCACATATATGCAAAATGAGACCAAATAGGCTAACATGCCCCTTTGTAAGCTTCAACCATTATCAACATGTAACTATTTAGCTTCATCCATACTTCCCCGACTTCACCCCTCCCCTATTACAAAGCAAATCCCATGCATAGTTTCCTCTATAAACACTGTAGTAGCTATCTCTAAATCTCTAAGAGATGAGAACTGTTTCTACTATCACTACAACACTGTTACATCTAAAAAAATAATGATTTTTTAGTAATATTGTTAAACTACATTTTTTAAAAAAGGAACAAAAGCCATTCTTGAAAAATGCTCTAGCTATAACTTTCAAATTCTATTCTTCTAATATCACCTACTTAGCTTTGCTTTCTTTTTACAATACAAAACCAGTATTAGTAAAATAATACTTAAAAAAATACTATCTGTATGATTTTTAAACTTTTTATTAGTATTATTATTATTATTATTTTTTTTTAGACACAGTCTTGCTATATACTCCAGGCTGGCCTTGAACTTAGTATGTAGCCCAGACTGGCCTCAAACTCACGTCAGTCCTTCTGCCTCATCCTTCTAAGTGCTGGGAGTATGGTATGCACCACCAGCACTCATTTGTTGTTGTGAGGAGGAGGGATTACTGGAAATTGAAACCCGGGCCTCTGCACTGAGCTACATTCCCAGTCCCTTTTATTTTTTATTTTGAGATAAGTCTCACTAAGTTACCCAGGCTGGGCTCAAACTTGTGATCCCCCTGCCTCAGCTTCCCAAAGAGCTGGGATTACACACGTGTGCCACTGTACCCAGCTTTTCTATAATTAAAAAGGACAAATGGGAAAGGGATGGTTGCGAACCGAAAAGGCGAGCCCAGAAAACAATATACCAATTGATCTCTTTCTCATCATTGCTAGCCCCCAACATTACCTGCCTACTCACTTGAAGTTGTAGGGATCACAACGTATATGGCAAGACACTGGTACAGAGTCAAATTTTTCATCCAATAGGATCCACTAACAATGTGGGTGATGGGCGCCACGATGGGGAGCATGGGATTCTCAACAATCTTCCTTGTTCAGATGAACCGGGTATTAAGGAATAAGAATTCCTGAGAGAAGGTAAGGGCCACAGAAGACCTTCAGCTCCAAATCCTAGTCTATTTATTATTCTGAAAACCATTTTGCCAGCTGCTCTGTCATCCTGCTTCTGTATTAACTATTTTCCAACTAGGGAAGTATTAACTGCATCGGGTGAATAGGAAGGCAGATGACATTTATCTTCTATTATCTAAGTATCACACTCAGTAAGAATCAGCTCCCATTTCTTGATATCCTGAAAAGTAGCAAAACCCACCATGAAGTTCATATCTAGCCCCAGCCTAGCCCCACTCCCATCATCACCCTGGACTAATCAACAGGACAGAGAATGTGGTCTGCGTCATGCAGGACAGATATCATTGCAGCTTGAACTGGTTTCTGAGAAGCGTTACTGTGTTGACACATTAAAAACAAAACAAACTCCAAAGGAAGCAAGCAAACAAAATAAATCAAACACTACTGAGCTGCACAGACTCCTGCTTAGGAGGTGCTGGTGCATGACGGCCACAGCTGCTCCTCTGACCGTGTCCTCCCCATGCTCCAGATACTTGCTTTGAGCCTCAACCCACAGTTACACAGGCCTGCCTGCTCTGTTGCTGCTCTGGAGCCCATGAACACCCTGCCAGTGAGGAGCAGTTCCCAAAAGACACAGTTCCTCCATAGACCATGACAGTTTCGGCCCTTTGGCTTTAAAGATATTGATTCTGAAAAACTTCTACGCTTATACTGAAAAGTGCCTTATGCCATAAAGGAGGGTCAGTCTATGGAACCCACATCATACAATGAACACAGTTTCAGAAACAGAGGTATTTGCATTGAGATTCTGTCACTTGGTGTTTCAGTCTTGTCTGTATCTGAGTAGTCTAGCTGTACCTCAGTGAAAAAGCAGAGGGCTGAACGCAGAGGCTGGCTGCCCAGAAAATGTCATATACCAACTGGACTCACATGGTGAACAGCAAAAGTCACACTGCTACTGACTCTGTCAACCACAGACTGTGGTCCAAAGGAACCTCCCAAAAACTCTTTGAAAGCTCCTCAGAGGTCAGGCATGGTGGCACATGCCTGTAATCCCAGCAGGCATGTGCCACTTCCTGAGGCAGGAGGATTGCTCTGAGTTTGAGGCCAGCCTTAAGTACACAGAGAGACCCTGTCTCAAAAAGCAAAACAAAATAAAACTCTTTAAGAGTCGTATGTAACCTTCCTTCTCTGTGTGGAGATCCAACTGGCACAGAGGGGCCACTGTTACCTATATCCACTATGTAAGATTGATTTCCACCAACCGTTCCTAAAGTTTTCAAAACTTTCTGAAAATCCCACATTCGATTATGAGCAGGTCCCCTACAATACTGTTACTACTCCACAGTATCAACTCTAATGGCGCCAGTATTAAAAGACAAACAAGGGCAACCCACTCGGGACCCCTTCTGTCTCTCTCTCAGACAGAAGCTTTCTCTCAATAAATATTTCTAAGCCGGGCGTGGTGGCGCACGCCTTTAATCCCAGCACTCGGGAGGCTGAGGTAGGTGGAGCGTTGTGAGTTCGAGGCCTGCTTGGGCTACAACGCGAGCGCAAGGCTGGCCTGAGCTACATAGTGCGACCCTGCCTCAAAAAACCAGGGCCGGGAGTTTGGCTCAATGGCTTAAGCACCTGCCCTGGCAGGCATAAGGCTGTGAGTTCAATCCCCGGTGCTGCAAATAAATAAATAAATAAATAAATAAATAAATAAATAAATAAATAAATATTTCTGTTCTTAACCTCTGTTGTTCCTAAAATTCATTCTTCGATTTCAGAGAACACAAACTCGCACCGGACATACAGTAGGTTGGGAGTTTCATTCCCTTATATCATTTAGAGGTCTTCCACCGAGATCATCAGATGGAGGTAACTGTTTACCTTTATTTCATAGACTCTGGACTGGGACTTATGTTTAGGTAACAAATTTTTATGCTTCAAATTTTGCTTTGTTGTTGTCAGTTGCTTATAATTACTTGTGATTTGCTTTGCTCATTGTTTTTAATTGCCTCGTCTCTTAAAATAATGGCAAACCTAAGTTAAAATATAGCGAAGTTATAAGGTTATGATATTTCTTTAATGGGACATTTTTATTATTTTGCTCTTATACATGTTGCATTTAAATTGGTTGCTAAATTTACTGGTACTCCTTGCTTGACTGTTTAGACAATGCTAGAGAGAATATTAGAACACCCCTATCAGATGTTAATATAAATTTCTGTAAAATGGCTCTTAAACGAAATATAGCACAGACTTAGAAAATATACATACCTGTAATAAAACTGGGACTCCTTCCACCATTTAAATGGCACTAGGCTGGTGGCCGGTCTCAAGACTTGGAGGCAAGGTTTTACTGAGACAGACTGGCTCTGACCCTCCTCTACACTCTAGAGGAAATGTCAGGCCTGTTCTGCTTCAGTTTCCTTTCTTTGGCTTACTTCTACTCATTTCCCTACTTTGTACTTTCCTTATAGAGGCATGTAAAATCAGAAAGAACTCTTAAGACTGTTCCAACCTTTACTTCTAAAGTTAAGCCCAAAGAAAATGAGCATTGCTAATGCCAAAGACAGGGAAGTCATCTTAGATAAAGGACACATACCTTGTCTCTGGGTCAGATGAGACATCGGAATCGTGCCCATCCAGGAGAACACACATAAAACCATGTTCCAGCTTAATGTTCTGGGCCATGATCTCCCCTAGAGACTGAATCTGAGATACAGTGGGAAGAACTGCCTCCCAGGTGTAACCCTGGAAGGAGCTAGTCCCAAAATCAGCACACTTACAGGACCTAAATATTTAGACTAAGGAGGTTCTCCAACCTTTCAAGTTGTGAACTATAAAACCTTTATTGTAAATTTATAGAACACTAGGTAATGATCTTGCTCAGGCTTTTAACTGTACCTTATAGAACCTTGACAAATGGTGGTTATTCTGCTAAATAATTAATCCCTGTTATAGCAGTTGCCACTCTTCAAAGCAGAGAACAGGTCTCCCCAGCATCTGTTTGGTGAATCCCCATTGAAGCCAGTGGCCAATGGAATCAATGGAATGTTGACCAGGCAGACAACTGGATTCCTTTCTGGAGACTGACCTTTGGTTATCTGGGCCAATAGAAACTGAGAACAACTGAGGGTTTCTGGCCAGGGCAACTCTCTGGTGAACTCCCCAGGGTTCCTCAGTAGACTCTGGGTCATGACCACTAAAAATCCCCACTTATCTATCATCCTTATTTCTCTGCTAGTAGACTAGCTACTCTCACTAAGACTTTCAAGGAATTTTTAGATTACTTACGTTACCCCTCCCTTCAGAGATTAAATTAATTTTTTTAAAAATAAAAAACATTAAAAAAAAAGACAAACAAGCTCAGCAGTTGGTTATATTTCCTACTATTCAACATCTACTCCATACAAAGATAAAAACTGACTCTGCCATTTCCTCTTACCTAATGATCCCCAAATACTGTACACCCCATCCCTGCAGCCTCACTGTTTTCCTTGCTACCTAACACACACATGCACATACACACATATTTACGAGGCCTGTGGAGCCTCTTGCCCATCCATACAACATACTTTTTCAATGCTATCTTTTCTTCACACTGTTAGAAGTCTCCAAACTCCCTACAGAGGGCACTGAGATGCCTACCCATGGGGCAATCTATCCCCAGGGGAAATTTTCATCACAGATCAGTAGCATATCAGGGCAGTTAGGTAATATTGGTTGCCCATATTCTAACCAAGAAAGTGCCTCACTTCATCTTCCACCCCACCTTTTGCTGCTCTGAGATCCTAAGCAGAGGCCACGACACCAATAAAAGTTCTTCAGCTGAGAGTGAACTATAATGTCAATCCTCTACATACTGAAACATCCACGTGCTAGGCATTATGCCAGCAGGGTCTGGCTGGTCATCATCCACATCTCTGAATTCTCATTGATTCTTGACCTTTGGAAATAGTCATAACAACCAAAACCATCACTTATGTCTCACCACATACTTCACAAACAAAACATGTTAAACATGTTAAAACCTCAAACAACTCAAGCACAAAACAAACTTTTTCAAACCAGGCACGGTGTGGCTCATGCCTGTAATCTCAGCATTTGAGAGGCTAAGGCAAAAGGATCGCAGCAAATTCAAGGCCACTGTAGGCTACATAGTGAGTTTAAGACCAGCTGAGACTATAGCAAGATCCTGTCTCAAATAACCAAACTTTTTTGCCTGGTTCCACCCCCTCCAATAACACTATGCCCCTAATCCTGCAAATCAAAGGAAGACAATCCCTCTCTTCCTATACAGACACAAAATGAGTGCTGTCATTAGCCTTTTCTCCACAGGAGAGAGGTTACATCAGCTCCAGCAGGAGCTCAGCTCTCCAGGGAGAAGGGCAAGCACACTGAAGACAGCTGCCTCACCTCCATCCCTTCACCATCCCTCACCTTCCACACTCATTTTAGAGACTCACTGAGGCCTCTTCCTCCCGCCTTGCACTTCATCGCAACTCACTACAGCAAGGCGGCAGGTAAACAGCCCTGCCTGAGAGTAAAGACCGGGTAGTGCTGCATCTTGAGAGTCAACCCTGCCAGACAGCTCCAGCAATTATGCTACCTGGCTACCTAGAAGCACAAATTCCTCAGAGACAAGATTTGGTTGCAAGTATCGAGGGATGGGCCTGAAATAGACTGTTTGACAAGCCCTGGCAGTCAGTAACGCACAGTGCCCCACATGGTGGGAGATCTGAGAAGCATCAGGATTCTCATTGCTCACAATAATCCATTTTAATAGGCTTGAGGGCCAGAAATCCAAACAGTGGTTAGACTGCCTTTGAGCATGCCCACCTACCTCCTCCAGACCCCACGATGGCATGTGGCTGGCCTCCAAAGAAAGGGTGCCATCCTCTTCTGAGAAGGATGTAGAGCTCTTCTCAGGCTCTGCATCTTTAGCCTGGATCCCATGTAAGTGCAGCCCATCACTGCCGTAGCCAGAAGATAAGGGCAAAACACTCACAGTCATGCCACTGATGGACAAATCACTCTGAGAAGCAGGTAATCTGGGGCCCTGAGAGGGCACTTGATTCACCTGGGCAGGTTCTGTGCATCCAGCGCCTGCTGACTGGCCCAGTCGTGATAAAGAAACAGAACTTTTGGCAGTCCAGGAACATGTCTGAGGGGCTCTCAAAACACTATTGGTTCCTTTGCCTACACTCCAGCCCTCTGAAAGTTGGTCCTGATTTCTCGTGTCACTGGGGCAGTCTATTCCAGGCAAAGTGCTACTCTGAAATCCAAGCTGAGCGCCTCCCTTTTCCACTGCAGTCTCTCCTTGCAAAGGCAGCAGCACAGCCCTGCTGCTGCAGGACGCTGTCCTCGGAAATTCCACCAGTTGGCTCACAGATCGCTCACAGTTCCTCTCTGCTGGGTTATCGAGCAGGTGAGCAATGACAGTCATCCCCTCTTCCAGGGAATCCCAGACCTCTCCAGCGACGGATGACTCATTCTCTAACAAAAGGTGGGCAGTCTGGATCTCCCCTTGGAATCTCTCCTTCACCTGCACAATCATTCCCCGATCACCCACCTGTGAGTTCTGCACTGAGTCCCCAGGCAGCAAAATGTCTGAAGGGGGATGCTCCACCCCTCCCACTCTGTCCTCCTGGAGACTCACTGTTAACTTCCTTGGGGTTTCAGTCTCTTCAGTGACTCCAGTTCCTTCCAAGGGTTCTTCCTTGTGAGATGTTCCCAGAGTAGGGACTTTCTTCCCCTTCCACTTCCTTCTGAACCGAACCCTTTTCTTAGGAGATATGGGAGCCTTCTCTGGAACAGTTATTGACTCTTTCGGCTCCTTAACACAGCCCAGTGAATTTCCCATTTCTTTCCCCTCCTAATCCCAGTAAAAATGCAGCTAAACCAGTCCTGGGATTCCAGAAAAATGCCAACCTTGGCTTCATCGGGTCTGATGCACATTTAAAAACATGCACTATGTCAGGAATCCCTCCAATTCTTTCTCCCTCCCTCCCTGCCTCTCTGTCTCTCGCAGCCGCTGCTGATTCAGACAGCCATCTTACAGGCTCAGAGCTGCAACAAGACAAATTCAAAGCATCTCACTGCAGTTCAGAAATCACTTGACCTAAAAGCAGACAGAAACCGGATTGGCTGCAGCTTCCTCTCTCCAAATATGAGGTAATTGGAGCACTGCCCTCAGCAACACAAACAGAAAGCAAAAGGGAGCTAGGAACCCGGGGAGAGGGAAAAGAAGAGAGGGTGAGGAGGAGCAAGGGAATGTAAGAGTAAATGGAAAAGGGAGGGGAAATGAAGAGAGGTAACGTGAAGGAAGGAGGAGGAGAACAATATCAAAAAGGGAAAAGCAAACCAGCTCAGCTGGTTCCAACCAGCAAGGAAAGGGAAGGGCCACAGAGAAGGAAGGCTAGGAAGCTGCAATTATGGCTTCTAAATTACAAAAATCAAATAATTTTAATGTTGCACCACGATGTACAAAGGAAAATATTAAGAAGATATACACAATCCCAGTTTTTTTTTCAGATCACAACACAATTATTTTCATCAAATTTTAACCCAGAGAGACCAGAGCCTACTCCCTGTTAAGAACACGAACACACACACACACACACACACACACACAGGCTTTGAATATCTAGCCTCCTATGGCATTTATTTTCCTTCTCTTGCCTAAAAAAAGAAAAGATCTGTTAATTCAGTTGGCCAATGACACGGAGGAAAAACCTGGCAACCAGTTTTGAGGATAGTATGTAAAGCTAAATGGGAATGATATTGCTTCCAAACATAACAGAGAAATAAGACCTCAATTAACAGCATTTGACACAAATGCTCCACAGTAATCACTGATGGTGCAGCTGCCACCAAGAGTGAACACTTCCTTGCACACCTGCTATGTGCTGAGCATGTGTGAACACGATTATTTCATTTAACCCTCAAAGTAACCATGTAAAGTCAAAACTATCATTTTATATTCATTCACTCAGATAAAGAAACAGATGTTTAAGAAAGCTGATTAATTTCCCCAACATTAAATACCTAATAAGTGGAAAACCATATGTGAATCTGTTTAAGACTTTTCATTTCAATTATGTATGCTATCTTACCTTCTAACTACAGCAGGGTTGGAAATCTGTACCCAGGGATGAAAAATGGATTCTGAAATAGCAACTGGACTTTGCATGGGCCATGAGTACCAGCAAAGGGGTAATGCTCGCTGCCAAATGCAAGAAAGAGCAGCTTCTGAAAATGAGGCCCAGGTGATTTTTACTCAAACTGTAGCAGGGAAGAAGTCTGAATTAGACTGTAAAGTTGGACTAAAACATTAACCTGTGAGATCAATATAATTTCTACACCCTGATTTTTTATTTTATTTTTTGGGACGAGGAATTGAACTCAGGACCTTGCACTTGCTGGGCAGGTGCTGTGCTGCTGAGCTATACCTCTGGCTCTTCACCCCAACTTTTAGTACAGCGTCTGACAGGTAAGAAAAAATTACAACTCAAAGAGCTCTGAATGAAGTGGAAGAAAAGAGGTTATACATGTTTCTTCCCTGTCACTGCTTTTTCCCCTCTATGGCTTTGGGACTTCAACCCACAGCCTTATGCATGTTAGGCAAGTGCTCTACCACTAAGTCACATCTCCAGCACAATTTCATCTTGTTGTTTGTTTTGTTTTAAAAATAGGTGTTTCACTATGTTACCCAGGCTAGCCTTAAACTCCTGCTTCAGCTCCTGCTGCAGACTATGGGTACATGCCACCACACTGGCTGCACTGTTGATACTGTACCACAAATATCCAGACCACTCTGTTGGACACTACAGAGGGAAGCAACCTGCTTGACTCCGCATAACCTTAAAGACTTGTAGCAGCCTAGCTCTACCCACCTTTCCTGGGGATCTACAACTATGCCCTCCACAGAAGGAAAGCAGTAAGAAGCCCTGAAGTGTGAGCCCCTCTGAAGGCCCCCACCTGCCTTGTAAGTGCAGCGGGCATCTCCCTTCACTTTTCTTAAGGCTGACTACAAAGCTGCAGCACCATCTTATGCCTGTCAGAAAGCGCAGCATGAAATAAGAGAAGAGTGCATGTGGAATTCAGACGACCGCAAATAATTTAACCAGCAAAAAACCTGACATTACAGGATGAAGTTCTCTAGGCAACTACCAGGCCTTCACACCTTTAATGAAGAAAATGGGAACTGTTAAGCTACACATCTAAAGTTTGAGCTTGAATTTTATTAATAAAATATAAGCAACCTAATGGCCGGGGATCTAGCTCAGTAGTGCAAGCACCTGCCTGGCAGGCGCAAGGTTGTGAGTTTGATCCCCGGTACCAAAAAAAAAAGCAAACCAAATGCTTTAACTAATGAACTTGTGGCAAGAGAAGCAGCTGCTTAACATGATTCCTACTGCTACAGGATTTCTCTGAGAAGCTTCACAGAGCCTAGCACGTTTACCTCTGTGGACATTTTTCTTTTTTAAATCTCTGCATCAGGACTCTGTTCCTCCTGCCCCAGAGAAAAACTGATTGAGGATAGAAGCAGAGATTTTAGCAGAGTGTCACTAGGCCAAATTCCCAGCTTGGTTAACTTATAAGCTTAGTAGCTTAACTAATTTACTAGGTGATTCGATTTCTTTACCTGTGAAATGTGGACATGACCACTTACTTAATAGGATTGTAGACACAGCTAATGAAATAACATCTATAAAGTACTTGGCTCAGTGCCTGATGTACAGTAAATCCCTTTTTGTCCCATTTGTTTCCAGAGCTAAAAGTTACTAGATATCGTCAGGCCACAAGGGAATCCCAATATACTCTTTCCTGATGAGGCTCTAAGTAAAGGAGCTATGCTCCATGATCAAGTCTTTGTTTGTCCTTCTAAGAGCTGCTTCTACTACCTTAGTAAGTTAACTCTGATCACAGAACTGTCCTGGGGACCTTTTTCTCAATTAGGCTGTGTCCTACTGCCTTCCAGCAAAGCAGACTTTTAGGGTCTACAAGTCTTGGTATCTTTTCCTTTGGCTTTTTCCAGTTAACTGCTTACTACCCATAGTTGTCCCATAGAGACAGCCTTTCATGAACGAAAGAGCTCATTCATTCATTCACTCATTCCACAAACATGAATGGTGCTTCATTCAATATGTAAAGTATAAAGTGCCATAAAGTGCACAAAAATTTAGACCGCAAGTCTAGACCACTAAAACTACCCTTTACCTGAACTCTCTGGATTTTTTCTAAATATCAGGATGCTAGACCTACACTATATTTAATAAACATGAGAGTTGAAAAACTAATTTTGTTTTAGTATGACTATAAAAAACTGAAAATATCCTTCAGAAAAATTATAAATCCTAACAGAAAATCTATGAAAATTTGCTTGGGTAAAACTAAGAGGAGGAATCCTATTTTTACAATCTGGATATGTGACCCAAGAAGTCAGCTAGACTCTGTTTCAACTTCTTCATCTGAACAAGGGGCATAAGAAAATAGCACAGCCTATTTATCTGGTCTACCAACCCCATGAGTCTGAAAACATTACGAGATAACCTATTCACTTAATAAATATTTATTGAGTGCCTATTATTCTAAAACAGGAGAGATGATATCCTTGCCATTCTTAAGGTTACTCCTAGTATAGGGAACAGACAGTAAACAAGTAGTAAATACATATTATGTCTAACTGAAATTTTACCCAACAAAATACTGTAGGTCACACAGTCCTAGTGAGAGCCACTTAGCAAAATATAGGCAAATCAAAGGAAAGTCTAGCAATTCCAGTCCAGGTATCGATCTGAAAATCCTTTTCTTTGATATAGGATATTCTCTACAGCAGTGAGTGCTTTATTTATACAACTAAATAACATACTACAAATAATAACTCTTCTGAACCGCTACTGTGTGGGGGCACCACTCACATTATATTCCATATAAGTTAGTTAAAATAAACAAATCAAGCCTTCCTTCATCATCATGGATAAACCTGAATAACAAATTTTAGTCTAAAAAGAAGCAGGATCTATAGAAGTTACATGTGAAATATAAAACGTGCAAACATCAGTACATATGGTTTATGATACTTCATCTGCTATAAACGCACAAAAGTATATATAGAAATGACATGCACAAACTACAGAACAATAGTTATCTAGGGAACAAATGGGCCAAGGAAGTTGGCTATATCATAAATGTTTTATTTTAGTGAAAGATGAGAATGGAAAAAAAAAGAGAGAGGAAAAAACTCCAAAACAAGTATAAGAAAATATTAACATCTGTTTAATTGTGAAGGTTAAATATACATCTGAGAATCTCATATACTTTTTTGAGTGCCTGAAATTTTCCTAACTAAAAACTCAAATTAAATTACAAAGAATCTCTACCATACAGCATGTATTTTAAAATACAAGTTAGACCATTGTAGAAACCATAAACCTTTCTAAAAAGATATCAATACAACCAGTATCACTGGTAATAGCAAATTTTAACCTCAAACCAGCATCTCCTTCAACTGAATACCCCCTTGAGAGGACACCCCACCTCTACATCTAAGGTTTATCGCTGTTCTACTTCATCAGCACCAGTAATAAAGACTGGCCAAAGTGACTACTTTGCTGATCTTCTAAAGTTTTGACATCTCTACTCTTCATTTGTTGGATTGAGTTCTTGGTAAGAACAGCTAATAGGTATTTACGCAAGATAAGTGAAAACATACATAAACAAAAAGACTGGTATGTAGTCATAGCAGTACTAATTATAATATCCAAAACATGAATACAAATGGCCATCAAATCCTGAAGAGATAAACAAAATAAATGGCAAGTCCTTACAATAGAATACTATCTGACATTAGAAATGAACTACTAACACGTCACAGCATCAGTGAAGCTCAAAAATAGTATGCTAAGTGAAAGAAGCCAAATGCAAAAGACTACATGACTCCATTTATATGAAATGTTCAGAATATAGATACATTTGGAGATAGAAAATAATTAGTGGTTGCCTGAGGCTGGTGATAGGAGGAGAGAATAACTGTAAAAGGACAAGAGAAACAATGAAAATGTTCTAAAACTGGATTATGGTGAAAGTTATAAAGCTCGTAAGATAGCTGAATTATATAATTAAAATAGCTCAGTTTTAGGATACATAAATTATAACTCAATAAAGTTTTATAGCTAGAAAAATTAACGTATAAAAAAAGAATACACATTTTTCTAAAGTATACAAACAATATAGTGGTAACAAAAAATAACTAAAAAAGTTTTTTTAAATGGCTAACTAGAGAAAAAGGGAAGAAACAGGATAGAAGGACCAAAGAAAGGAATTGGACCTCTCTGAATACACCCTGTAGTCTTCTCAAAATTTCCTTGTGAAACAATGTAAATAATCTACACAGACCAAAATAAAACTGGAGCGGGGAGCAATTTGGGTTGGGTGTGGTGGCACACGACTGTAATCCCAGCACTCAGGAGACTGAGGCAGGATTGTCCAAGGCAGGATTGTCTGAGTTGGAGGTGAGCCTAGGCTACACAGTGAATAGGGACCAGGTTGAACTACATAGCAAGATCCTGTCTCAAAGACAAACAAAACAAAATACAAAACAAAACAAAATTTAGGGTCAAAAAAGAACTGCAAAGAAATCAGAAACTTCTAAGTAATGTTGGTGACATTAATACTATCATTTTCATTCAGGTAAATCACATATACGTGTGAATATGGAAAAAGGGATAATTTCATTACTACTGTTAGGATCAAAAAAATTCAGTGTAAGGAAAAAATATATATGTAGTCAAGGAAGTTAAATAAACCCCAGAATCCTAAATTTGATTTAGAAATATCAGTATGAATGATTATTTTTAAAACTGATACAGGTAGCCGGGCGTGGAGGCGCATGCCTTTAATCCCAGCACTTGGGAGGCTGAGGTAGGTGGAGCGAGTTCAAGGCTGACTTGGGCTACGACGTGAGCACAAGGCTGGCCTGAGCTACACAGTGTGACCCTGCCTCAAAAAACTAGGGCCGGGAGTTTGGCTCAGTGGTTTAAGCACCTGTCTGGCAGGCGTGAGGTTGTAAGTTCAATCTCCGGTGCTGCAAAAAACAAACAAACAAACAAACAACAAAAAACAAAACCTGATACAGGTACTGTCCAGTTGTAACAGTAGAAAGCCCCTAGAAACTATGCGCAAACTAGCAGCACTTGGATTGTGGTCAGAAATAAAGAGCTGGTTCTCTGGAGAAACAGAATTTTAGGAATGGGACAGGAAATATTAGAAGAGCTTGTGAGACATCACATGAGAAGTAAAAGAAATTATCAGACTACTGAGGTCATGCCAAGAGTTAACATAAAAGGCTTATATTGGTCAAAACAGCAACTACTTGAGTATTAGGAACAATGAGAACTATAATTGATTGGAACATATTAAGTCTGTTAAAAATTCACTGAGTTGTAGTGACATTAAAAAAAAAAAGGTCAATACTACTCAGTCACCGTATCTTTTTTTTTTTTTTTTTTTTTTTTTTTTTTGCGGGGAGGCAGGGGGAACAGGACACTAGGGATTGAACTCAGAACCTTGTGTTGCCAGGCAGGCACTTATGCCACTGAGCTAGGTCCCCAGCCCCAACCACCATACCTTTGACAAAGAAGCCAAACATCTTCCTTAGAAAAAAGCCTCTTTAAATCTGGGAGGACTGATTTTTTTTAAGTTCTTTATATGCTCTCAATAGCAATCCTTTGTCTGAGGAACAATTGGCAAACATTTTCTCCCACATTGTGCTGTCTCTTCACTTTGTTGGTGATTTCTCTTGATGTACAAAAGCTTTTCAGGAGGGTGAGATCCCAGTTGTTGATTCTTTGTGATAGTTCCTGTGCAATCTGGGTTTTGTTCAAAAAGTCTTTGCCCACACCAATGTCTTCAAGAGTTTTACCTACTCTATATTCCAGCAGATTTAATGTTTCTGTTTTAATATTAAGATCTGTGATCCATTCTGATTTTAGCTTAGCACATGGTGAAAGACATGGGTCCAGTTTTAATCTTCAGCATGTGTACAGCCAGTTTTTCCAGCACCACCTACTAAAGTGGCTATCTATGGCCATCTGAGATGAATACACACTTCTCAGATGAAGAATACAAACAGCAAATAAATATGTGAAAAAATTTTCAACATCACTGGTCAATTGAGAGATGCAAATTAAAACAACACTGAGATTCCACCTCACCCCAGAAAGAATGGCTAGTATCAAGAAATCAAACAGCAAATGCTGGAGGGGATGTGGGGAAAAAGGAACCCTTCTCCACTATTGGTGGGAATGCAGACTGGTGCAACCACTGTGGAAATCAGTGTGGAGATTCCTCAAAAGACTAGGACTAGAGGTCTCATTCAGCCCAGCTGTTCCCCTTCTGGGTATTTTCCCAAAAGAATTAAAAACATCGTACCACAACAACATATGTGCACCCACATTTACAGCAGCAGAATTTGTAACAGCCAGATCTTGGAAACAGCCTAAATGCCCATCAATTGAGGGATGGATAAAAAAGATGTGGTATTTTTATACAATGGAGTACCACTCAGTCATAAAGCATGATAAACTGCACACTTTTATAGGTAAATGGATGCACCTTGAGAACATACTCATCAGTGAGATAAATAAGGCACACATGTAAACATCATATTGTCTCACTAGTGTGAGAGGCTGAAAGAAAAAATGTATATGTATATAAAAATAATAGTTAAGATTAAAAAAATAAAAAGAAAAAAGCTTCTTTAATAAATGGTGCTGGAAAAAAATCACTTTTTTTTTTTTTTTTTTGCAGCATTGGGGATTGAACTCACAACTTCGTGCCTGCCAGGCAGGTGCTTAAGCCACTGAGCTAAACTCCCGGCCCTGGTTTTTTGAGGCAGGGTTGCACTATGTAGCTCAGGCTGGCCTTTCGCTCGCGTTTTGTAGCCCAAGCCAGCCTTGAACCCACAATGCTCCTCCTACGTCAGTCTCCTGAGTGCTGGGATTAAAGGCAAGCGCTACGACACCCGGCTAAAAATGGCTTTCAATATGCCAAAGATTAAAACTAGACCGATATTTTTCACCATGCAATAAACTAAAATAGAAATGGATCAAAGATCTAAATATTAAAACGGATCATTCAATGCACAATGTATGTACCACTGTTCCTCCTGATTGACAAGTTTTGAAATTTTATTTTTGTTTTCTTCTTTTTTCCTTGAAA
Source organism: Dasyprocta punctata (assembly GCA_004363535.1). NCBI lineage: Eukaryota > Metazoa > Chordata > Mammalia > Rodentia > Dasyproctidae > Dasyprocta > Dasyprocta punctata. The sequence goes on along the minus strand of RJWM01007488.1, from coordinate 53,432 downwards.
TGAAATGGATTTGGGGGAAAAAAAAAAAACAGAATCACTAAATCTGCAGGAAGACAGAATAAATAGAACTCTTGAAGACACTGACGTAGGTGAAGAGATTTTGTGAACAAAACCTCAATTGCACAGGAACTATCACAAAGAACCAACAATTGGGATCTCTTCTTATTAAATCGCTTCTTTTTTAATTAAAAAGCTTTTGCACAGCAAGAGAAACCACCAACAGCAGTGTGAGAAAAAATTTTCACCAGTTGTTTCTAAAAGGATTATTATCTAGAATATATAAAGAACTAACAAAAATCAGACCCCTCCCAGATTTAAAGATCCAATCCAAAAATGAGCATCTGAAATGAACAGACATTTCTCAGATGAAGTAGAAACAGCAAATAAACAGATGGAAAAAATGTTCAACATCACTGGTCATTCGAGAGATGCAAAGTAAAACAACACTGAGATTCCACCTCACCCCAGAAAGAATGGCTATTATCAAGAAATCAACCAATACTTTAATCCCAGCACTTGGGAGGTTGAGGTAGGAGGAGAGTTGTGAGTTCGAGGCCAGCTTGGGCTACAACGTGAGTGCAAGCCTGCCCTATCTCACAAAACCAGGGCCAGGAGTTTGGCTCAGTGGCTTAAGCGCCTGCCTGGCATTGTGAGGTCGTTCCCCAGTGCCACCAAAAAAAAAAAAAAAGGAAAAAAAAAAAGAAATCAACCAATAACAAATGCTGGTGGGGCTGTAGGCAAAAAGGAACACTTCTCCAGTGCTGGTGGGAGTGTAGACTGGTATGACTACTAAGGAAATCAGTGTGGAAACTCCTCAAAAAACTAGGACTAGAGGTCCTATTGGACCCAGCTATTCCCCTTCTTGGTATATGCCCAAAAGAATTAGAAGCATCATACCACAGTGGCACATGCCCACCCATATTTACAACAGCACAGTTTGCAATAACTAAATCTTGGAAACAACCCAAGTGCCCAACAACTGACGAATGATAAAGATGTTGTTCTTTTATACAATGGAGTACTACTCAGCCATAAATAAGGATAATATTGAGACATTCCTAGGTAAATGGATGCACCCTGAGACCACTCTTAAGTGAAATAAATAGGACACACATTTGTGAATACTGCATAGTTTCTCTGCTGTGAGAAACCTAAAGTGTAAATAAGGGCCAAAATGTATAATAGATACTGTGAAACAGGAAGAAAATGTTCAAATGGGAAAGGGAACTAGGCGGGGGGGGGGGGTGGAAGAGAAAAGAAAAAAAGAAAAGAAGAAAAAATGAAACCAAAGCTTTTGTAAATAGGGAGGGGAAGAGGGGTCAAAGGGAGAGGAGTGGAATGGCAGGGGGAAGAATCAAGATATATTATGTACAGGTATACATTCCCTATGATGAATGTGATCATTTTGTATACCTAAAATGTACCGTCAAACAATTAATTTTTTAAAAAGGGTCAATAAAAAAACTTACACTGGTCACATTTGAAGAATCTTAGGGAATCGACTGACATAGAAAATTAGGGGGTGGCAAAGTTGGCCGGGAAAGTAGGCATGACCTGTTAATTACAAGATCCCGGACACATGCCGGAACAGTTCCCAAAGCTCTGTATGTGGACTTCTCATGAGAACCCCAGCAAGTTTGCACTAGGATGGCCTAGACCTGACTTCGGTCTGAGGTGGGGGATCCCAGCACCCCATCTCAGGAATGGAATATAAAGGTTCTGGGGGGTTTTGAGATTCGAACAGTATAAAAGGACACAGACAGCAAGAAGAGGTGGGTATCAAGCATTTCCTCGCAATAGCCCTCTCTGCTTTTTCCAGCACGTTTTTTTATATTGTTTTTTCCTCTTTCACTCAGCCCAAGCTTACTCTGCAGAGCCAGTTTCTCCTGTATTCTTCACTTTTACTTTTTCAAATACTTTGCCATTGCTTTTTGCTTGTTTTCCTTGATTCTTTGTTCAAGATGAGAAGAACCTGGACTCCAACCCCAGAAAGAGAAGCAAGCAACCCAAAACCCAGTAATATTTGATTGGGAAGCCACTTTTAGAAGGACCTAGCTGATAACACAACTATTCTGAAAACTGACAAAAAAGGAAACATAGGGTTATCTATTTTGCCTTTCCTATAAAAACTATCCCTCAGAGTAATTGGTGGGGTGAAGGTCTCCTTTATAAAAGTATTCCAATTAAGTAACGAAAGATTAGCAGAATTAGAATATCACCATTTTGCAGTCTCTAATGAAACTAGCAATAGTGATCAGTACCTACTAAAACTATTAGGTATTTCACTAATAAGACACATAGAATTAATGGTCAGGTTGATAATACCAAAAGTCACTTATCAATCTTACTATTTCCCCAAAAAGAGACAGTACGTGCATCCTAGTGTATACAACACACCACTACCTCCTTGCCAAAAAAACAGACCAAACAAACAAACAAACAAAATCCCCCAAAACCAAAAGCCCTGATTTCTTCAGTAAATCACTGGGGATAGGAGATTTAATGCAGTATGTAGACCTTGTTTGGATGCTAATCCAAACCAACAACTTTTTAAAATGAAATAATTCGAAACATCTGAACAATGATCCGATATTTTTACAAAAGTATTTTTAAAATGTGGTATTTTGACAGTTTACTTAAACAAAGAACCCTTATCTTTGAGATATATACACTGAACTACTTATGGATGAAATTATATGAGGTCTGAGACTTCCTCTAAAGGGTTCCAAGGAATGGACCAGAAAATAAATGAAATAATTTTTAATGATACGAGCTAGTAATTATTGAGGTAGGTGATGGGTACACAGTAGTTCAGACAGTTCTGTTTTTATAAATGTTTGAAAATTTTCCCACAGTTCTTTTTTCCAGTGCTGAGGATTGAACCACATACTAGGCAAGTGCTCTACCACTGAGCCACACCCAATACAATTTTTTTAAACAAAGAAAAAATTACTTTCCTAATGCAGTTGTTCATGAAAGGAATCACTACATTAACCCCATCTCTGCTGTTGCACCAGAAGTTTTAACAACTGCATATACATTATATGACTCCTAAGCCCCCGCCAATCCTTCTGAGACACGGTCTCCCAATGTAATTCAGGTCAGCCTTGAACTCACTATGTAGCACCAGCTGGTCTCAAACTCACAGAAATCCTCCTGCCTCCACCTCTTGAGTACTAGAATTACAGGTGTGCAACACCACACCCAGCCAAATTTCCCCTTTTAAAGTGATTTAGTTAGCTGGGTGTGATGGCCTGTAACCCCAGCACTTGGGAGGCTGAGGCAGGAGGATTATTGCAAGTTCAAGACCAGCCTGGGCTACAAAGAGAGCTCAAGCCAGCCTGAACTGCATAGCGAGACTGACTCAAAAAGGAAGAAAAAAAAAAAGTGATTTAGTTGTAGTAAGGGTAAACAGAAACAGTGGATACTACCTCATGCCTTTGAGACTAACATTTGGCACTCACAGTGAGGGCAGGTTTGTGGCTAAAAAACAAAGAAACAAACAAAAGTTTTCTTTAAAAAAAAAAAAAGCCCTTCCTCTGTTCAAATTCAACAAAGACTTTAGTCCCACCCTGCCAGATCATACTCACCAAGTTCAGACTCCTAGTTATCCCTATATTTAAAGCTTGCCTCAAAACATCTTGTGGCGCCACAAAAATGTACATCACCTCCACATACTGACCCTGCCCAGAATGCAGTGCCAACACTGGCTGCAAACCAGGGCCCCAAGAAACAAAGCTATGCTCAGTTTTCTTAGCATCTTAGAAATTCAGGGATAGGTACTGTTCTGCCTGTAACCAGAAGGTGGCACTAGCTACCCAAACAGGATGTCACATAGGCCTCAGCTCTAGAGTCAGTTACTACAGTAGTTAGTCTTCTTTCCCCCCTGCTGAAGAAGTACTCTCTTTAATCCATCAGCCTACTGAGCAACAATTGGATATTGGAGAGCTGCCTGAGAAACAGCTTTGTTTGGGTGGGCTAGAAGTGATTTAAAAGAACAGCCTTTCATGAAAATATGGCTGTTCTTTCCCAGAACCAACCCAAACTTTGAAAGGATTTAGCATCTTAGGCACAGGGAGCAACGAGAAGGCCATGTGACCATGTGAACATTTCAAAATGACACTGCTGGTGGTATGGTGGCTACTACAAGGCTGTGCTTACAGCACATATACGAACCCAGCCACTAAGGTGCTTCAATCAATCAAGCTTGCTTAAAGATTAGAGATGAGGAAAAGTCCTATATCAAAGAAGGATTATGAACCTTTGTGCCATCGCTTCCCACCCCTCATACTTTGAAGTCCCTAAAAAACCCAGTCTTGACTCGGCTGGGCAAACAGATTTTTAATAGATAGCAGGCCAAGGACAAGGCTAACCAATGAACAGGTGAAAAATCTCTCCATTTCATTATGCAAATCATTACGAAGTCTGAGTTTAGGATACAACGACTCATCTCCAGGCCAGTTTTAATTTTCCATCCCAACTCCCACCCACCTTTGTTTAGTGCCAAATACAGAGACAGGAGGCTCTGTATTTGCTGCCTGAAGGAGGCGATGTAACTTCCTAGACCATGTCCAGAATAAGCAACAGCAACTCAAACTTTGTAACCCTCACCTGGAAATGCAAAATAATGGTCCAGATTAGGCCCAGGGTCAGCTTGGGGTTGCCATCTGTGATGTCGTCATTGCGAATATTCACTAGCTTCACCTGAAAAAGAAAAGAAAGTCTCAGAGTTCTGGGACTATTTAAGTTTTGATTTGATTTTTACACATTTTCATCAGTTAAATTACTTTTTGATGTAAGAGTCCGAATTTCAAAATATGTACAGTAGTCCCATCATCCTGAAAAGGTCCCTTGTGCTGCTCTGGCTTTGCAGTAAAACTGTCCCACTCTGAACTCCTGATAGTCACTGGAATATTCCTGGTTCCTAGCTTCACTTTTTCCAGAATGTCACACTAGTGGAATCACACAATATGTTATATTTTTATATTGGGGTATTTTTTTTCTTCTCAGCACAATATGTCCTTGAGATTCCCATCCAAGTTGTTGAATATTTTGCCTGTTTTTTTTGCTTTGTTTTGTTTTTTTGCCAATCAGTATTTCATCTGTATAGATATAGTACCCTGTTTTTATCCACAGAAGGGCTTCTGGATCATTTGTAGCCTCTGGCAATTTTGAATAAAGCCCCTACACTGGTGCACAGGTTTCTATGTTGCACATGTTTTCATTTCTGTACATTCTTAGAAGTGGGATTGCTGCATCACACGGTTTGTCTTTAGCTTTATAACAGTGGCTACACCATTTTGCATTCTCACCAGCAAAACAAACTTACATGAACAGGTATTACAGGTTGTTTTTTATTTTTTTATTTTTTTATTTTTTATTTTATTTATTTATTTTTTTGTGGCACCGGATATTGAACTCACAACCTCGTGCCTGCCAGGCAGGCGCTTAAGCCACTGAGCCAAACTCCCAGCCCTACAAGTTGCTTTTTAAATTAAATAATCAGAACTCTTTTTCTTTTCTTTCTTAAAGTTAAGAGAGATTCCTTGGGATGGGCATGGTGGCATACACCTAAAATCCTGGCACTGAGGCAGGAGGATTGCTGTGAGTTGGAGGCCAGCCTGTACTACCTAATGAGATCATGTCTCAAAAAAAACAAAGGGGAGGCTGCCTCACCAGTCTGGCCCGCTCTCACCCCCAGTTTCCTCTCTTTGTCACACATATACCTGCCATACTCCCCATCCCCACTTTACTCCTGAAATCTCACTCCAAAAATACACTGTGCCCAGACATGCAAACGCTCTCCCTCCCCCTAGTATGATTAATTATGCCTGTGTGCTAGAAACTGAGGGGTTTGGTTTCTTGGGTCATGGGATTTTAAACCAGAAATGTCCTAGTAAACCACCCTACTTCTACCTCCACCTTGTTCACCTTTTCTGTAGTATCCTCACAGAATAAGTTACTTTTTGGTGTAAGAGCCTGAATTTTGAAACATGTATAGTTTCTTGTTCAACTGTGACAAAATGTCCTTTAGCTATCCTCCCTTTATCTCTTCTGTAAACTAAAGAACTTCTGTGGCCAGGTGTGGTGTTGCACACCTGTAATCTCTGCACTGAGAAGGCTGAAGCAGGGGGTTCTCTGTGAATTCCAGGCCAGCCTGGGATACATAGTAAGTTCAAGGCCAGCCTGTAATACATAGTGAGATCTTGCCTCAATGAAAAGTAAGAAACAAAAATCATGCTCTCTCGGATAGAAACCTCATTTTTCCTGTACACTAATGTTCTCAGCTAGTTCTTTCCCTTTTCTGTATCTCAGTCTCCTGTACTTTGGGGTGGGGGTCACTGAAAAGGGATGGGAGAATCCAGCCTGAGAATTCAGTCTTTCTAGTCATCAGTCACTAACAAGCCAGAAGTGGGCGGGAAGTATCAACCCTGTCCACACGCCTCAGTCCACCTCTGTCAGGGTTCCCCTCTGACTAGGAAGTCTACCTCCTCAGCCAGACCATCTTCTGATCTCCACTGACATTCCCTCCATGACTTCAGCACCTAGCTGCTGCTGCTATTTCCTATCTCACCATCAGTAGCCTCTACTTGTCTCCTTGCTTGCTTTTTTTTTCCTCTTTCTTTCTTCTTTCTTTCTTTCTTTCTTTCTTTCTTTCTTTCTTAATTTAGACAGTCTTGATCTACAATTTAAGCTGGTCTTGAACTCACTCTGTAGCCGAGGCTGATGTTGAACTTGAAGAGATTTTCCTACCTCAGCCTCCCAAGTCCTGGGATTACAAGCATGTGTCATCACACCTGGCTCCATCCACCACCTATCTTGACAATTTTAATACTCATGTTGATGATTCAAATATCACCCTATAGGCACAGCTTGCCTGCCTTCTCACATCTGAAGGTTTTCATTTTACTCTACTTTGGATAACTAATTAAACAGCTACAACTTGGCCCTCACCCCTACCAAGAACTGCTCTGGAGACTCCCCTTTGGGAATCTGCCTTCTCTGAGTCCCAGGCTCTTACTTGCTCAAATTTTCATTCGAGCACAGTAATCAAATTGACTCTTTGTCTTTATTAACACTTCTAGCTAATTGATTCTTCTCAATTTACCTTATCCACTAGGGCACGCATGAGGTTGGTATAGCTGCACAAAGACATGTTAAGCTGCTTCCTCCAGGACTCTAAACACTTCTACAGCCTCCACTTCTCCGACCACTCATTTATCAGTTTCTCTCCACAAATGTTTAAGTGCCAGTTATAAAACATTCATTATGACAGATGCTGTTGGTAAAATGTTAAGACTGTGCTCCCTGTCTTCATAGAACCTACACTGCACTGAAGTGAACAGAAATAACAATCACTAATAAATGTTACCTTAGAACATTCTATGTAAGCATGTACAAAGACAACTGTCCAAGTTAATGAGAATTGCTGGCAAGAATAACAAAAATGACCTGACTCCCAAAATGTGCATGCTGTTTAATGTCATGTTGACTGCTTCTGTTGCATGGAACCCTAGCAACACAAAACTTTTCCCATACAGGTCACTCTAAGTTAGAGACAAACCCTGCCACTCCCTCACCTACCTCCTCCCTACCACAAGCCATCTCTGTATCTGCACTCTTCCCCTGTCCTTCTCACAGGATCACAGAATAAGAGGCACTTTCTTCTCTCTTTAAAGATAACATCAGTTGTGCTCTGGTTCTCATCCTTCAATCCCTAGATTTGGTTTCATCAATTAGGAAGCAATGGGAGGAAAGACTGTGTGTAGAAACCAGCAAAGACAGCAGGAGGAACACTAAGCCATATGTAGGAAACCTGAGTTAAAGTCCCAGCTCTAATCTGTCTTGTATGATTTGAAGCAGGTCATTTCAGCTGTCTCTGTTTACCTGTAACATAAAGAACCTGGACAACTAGGTCTTCAGGTTATAGCTAATAAAGGAAGAGCAATCTCTGATTCTTAATTCTTTTCACACTCATTCTCAGCCTTATTCTCTTCATTGGCTTCTCCTATGTTTAAAAATGTGTTGTTTTCTTTCCTTCCTTCTTTCCTTCCTTCCTTATCTAGGGAGGGAAAAACTTTTCTTCCTCCTATATGTAGGTCAACCATAAGTATTTTTTACTCTATTAAAACCATTCTCTGAAGTCAGCACTGCTTAGGAGCTAAGATCTTTTTCTCAGACCTGATGCCTATCAAATAATCCAGGCTACTCCCTCATCCTGTCTTCACAACAACATAGCACTATCATGCTACATATTTTTCCCCATTTTCTTCCCTGGTTTGTTTTTTATTTCCATTTTGGATAAGGTGGCCCACAAGATGCCATCTTTAGCATCTTGTTCATGAACACTGTCCCTCAAGGCCACAAATTCTATGTAATGTCTACTAAATGACTTGTCCATCCATAAGACAAATGCTCATGAACAAGTTAAGGCTCAGAATGGGTCAGTCAGATTTATCATTTATTCAGGGCTTCCTAGGGTCACAAGAACATCCCTAAACAGGACCTCAAGGTCAACATTTCCTGGTGAAATGGGGAGAACGTGGGCTCACCTGTCGCTGCTTCAGGAAGTCGAGGGCAATCTGCACATTCTGCAGCCTGTGAAAACGCATCCTGCCTTTCTCCCGGGGCTGCAAACGAAGAAAAAGGATGCTCATTTTAGTTACAGCAATTTATTCACATATGCCCTTTCTTCTTTTGTGGCGAAGATCAGAAGACCACACAAGAATTTCTCATGGCTCAAGCTAGGCGTGGAGCACTACATAAAGCATCCTTAAAAGCAGCACCTGCGTGTGGTTTACCAGGCTCTCTGTGGCCCCCAAAATGCCTTGCACACACTATGCATCCTACAGACACACAAGCCTGTTAGACTACTAATGCTAAGCCAGTGTCATGGTGTTTCCACAGGTTCTTCTGTAGTCATAGGTGGCAGAGCTTGATTCTGGATGTGAGATTAATGGAAACAACAACTGCATATAGCTCTCTGGCTCCTAAAAATCACAGGTAAATGCTACTGTAAGCAAAAGGCAGAGAGCCCTAACATATACTGCATAGGAAGAAATGGAGCCAACCTTACTACAAACCAAGCCAAAGAAGCTCAACTAGAGGGAGCCAATTTCTAACCACACTGAAGAGGAGTTGCACATCCATGCTAAAGAGAATTGAAAAAAATCTGAAACAGACAGAAAAGTTAGGAAATCCCAGGAAGATGGGTATCACGGTAGGAAACTGCCCTTTATTCTGCCATGAAATACCCACAGCAAACAAAACCTTGATAGTGGAGGTCTGTTCAATGTATTTACTTTAAAGACAATTATTTTCTGGTTTTAATCCTGTGTGTCACACAATTCAGGGAGAAAAGCTTTCTCCATCCAGTGCTTCTGGCACCCTGTACAGGGCTCAATTATTATCTATTGGAAAGTGAATAAAGCCTGTTTGTCTAGCAAGTACTATAAAAATGGCTATCTGCCTCTGAACACAACCTCCTGCTTCCTCCCCCCATTTATTTAGAGATAGGGCTCGTTATATAGCCCAGGGTGGCCTCACAGGTGTGCATCCCCACATCTGACTCCAACATTGTTTTTATTTTACTATATACTAGGCACAAGACAGTGACTGGGCATAACTGTCACTAGATAATACCCAATCATTTATAAATGTCAAACTGATACCATTAAAGGCAAATATAGCTCTGTGGTAGGTGTCTGCACAGAGGAAACATTGTCCCAGGTTCAAACAGGCAAAAACAGATGGAGCACATGGAGGAGGATAGGAACCCCTGTCTAACCATCCTCTAACACTTCTAAGCAAGATTCCCTAAGTACAATAATATGCAGAAATGCTGGGGATTCTCTAAGCAAGAAGGTAATTTCTTAAATCAAAGGTATAGGGAAAAAATCTTTTTAGCAAAAACCACTTCTCAGTCATTTTCGCTAAACTAGTTGTTAACATGGTTTCAAGGACAACAGTCTATGAAATGAGAGTTTAAGGCAGTGGCAGCGAGCCTATGGCACATGCAACGCAATGGACTGTATCACTGCAAGATCTAAAAGGTTCTCCAACACTGGTCTAAGGCAACGGGAAGCGAGATCAATTAGATGAAAAAATGGCTTTAAAGTGGTTGTGGTGGCACACATCTGTAATCCCAGAACAGGGGAGGCTGAACTACAGAGCCAGGCCCTGTCTCAAAAAAAAAAAAAAGAAAAAAAGGCCAGGTGTGGTGGTACATGCCTATAATCCCAGTACTTGGGAGGCAGAGGCAGGAGGATCGCTGCAAATTTGAGGCCAGCCTGGGTTACACTGTGAGCCTAAGGCCAGTCCGGACTACTAGCAAGATCCTGTCTCAAAAACCAAAACAATGGGCTGGGGAGATAGCTCAGTGGCCCAAGTGCCTGCCTGGTAAGCACAAGGTCCTGAGTTCGATTCTGAATACCAAAACAAAAGAAAACCAACAACAACAAAGAAGGACAGGGAATGAGGATACTGTCTAATCCCTGATTCTGAAGAAAGATTATGGGTTATTGATTTAAGGGTCTATAAGCAAAAACTGTTCCTCTTATACGTGCCAATCTTTAATCCTAAGGTATTCTCCATCAAAAATAAAAACAGCCTAAAACATGCAAGTTCAATCTCGGTCTTCCATAACAACTAGAAATATTATTGACCAAGCCAGAGTATATCCATGCAGTGAGTTTACAAACAACAGACTGTTTTGAAAATAAAAGGCATGTGTGGAAAGAGTCTAGAGGTCAGAGAGGTGGAGAGAGAGCACCTGTTAGTCTGCACTGGGGAGCTGTGAGCAATTGTCATGCTGTCAACTAAACTTTCCACAGTTCTGAAGGCCACCAGAAAGTTATGGATCTCCAGGATACAAAGGGACCTAACATCTCCAAACACCATGACTCTTTTTGTGCCAACCATTCTCAGATAAGCAAAATAATTCCCCCTCCAGGATTATGTAACAGTGGCAAGAGGCACAATTAGTTTTAACCACTTTCTTTGGGACCCAAATTCCCAAGTGGATATAGGAGGCAACTGGTGACTGAGTTACTTGGGGACCTCTGGAGAATCTCAGCCTCTCTGATGGCCCTGCAGTGCCAGCAGGGACGCTGGCATCCCCAGGAGGACCTACTACATCATCATCATCTTCCTCCTCCTGCTCCTCGATGTCTGCGTGGCGCCAGGAGGGCATGCTCACCAGACGGAGGGTCTTCAGCCCTGCTGGCTCCTTTGGCCACCAACAAAGGTAAAGACACAACAGAAGAACAGGAAATGCACAACACAAAGACGAAATAGAAATGAATGCAACAACATTTTTTTAAGTGAAAATAAGCATGAAAATACCCTCCCACCTCCAAAAGAGATACAAAACCAAATCAAGACCAAAGCAGACGGTTACAATGAACATTTCTTATATTGAAACACATCTTCAATTCTCCATAGCCACCCACCCTCTCTGCTTCTGTGAATCAACTAAAGGAAAAAAAATGGATGAAAATAACAATGAAAGAATATCTGAGTGGCTTTGAGTGAAAAAGTGAGAGCTTGTATATCTCTAAATACTTATAAAATAAAAAAACTTAAAGAATTTCAAGGGCTAGGGAAAAATATATTGGAGCAATTGTTACCTGTTTTGTAACCAATGACAACAAAAAGGATCGCTTTTCAATATAAAATCATAGTAAATTTATCAAATATATCAATCATATTGTCTAATAATCTTATAAGTGATAAGGAATAATGTCCAACATAATGAAAATGAAATTCTGATTACTTACTAGATGTATAAATAAGGACGAGAGAAGAAACAGAAGTACACGTGCTGGCTGTGCTATAAAAGCTTCTGTCAGTTCTGGTCACTAAATATATATATATAATTAATTCTGTTTCAAGGCAGGTGGGGGGAGAGGGGAGAAAAGGAGGACGAGGAGGAGGAGCACAAGGAGGAGGAGGAGGAGGAGAAGACGGAAGCAGTAGCAGTAGCAGAAGCAAAACAAAGGGCCCAGAGGAAGCCAAGACCAATCCTAGAAGGAGCTATACATAACTTAAGCAGTGATATCTTATGTGCCAAATTCTGTTCTTTAAACACAACAAACAATGACTAAGAATTCACCAAAGGCAGTGAGTGGGCTGCAATTCACAGACTACTGGAGCTGTGTGGCTCTTCAGTTCTCTTTTCTTCACAGATGTTTCCAATATTCAACACTGCACTTTTCCAAGTGAAAATGACATTGTCTATGGCACTAGTAAAAGCACATAAACCAAACAAGAGCACTTCCTTCAATTGGATTCAAATATGTGAAACAACGGGCACAGTGCTGGATTGTTTTGATCCCTCAAACACAGCAAGGGTAAGAACTGAGCAGATAAGCCAAGAACTAAGCTAGGACTTGTCTTCAGGTAGGAAGGTGTTTCCCCAAAATGATCTTTAATGGATTTTGGGAGGAGACAGGCATATTTTGCTATTCAAGAAACCCAGAGGTACTGCCTTCTAGGGCTGGGCTCAGACATGAACCTCAGCACCTCTCTGCTCTGTGCAACTCAGTAAATCACAGAAGGGAGAAAATGAGACAAGATAGAAAAAGAACAACTCAAACCACACCTGGGGTTTTAAATGTAGTCTTTGGGTCCTTAGCTGAATACAGAAAAGAATGTGTTAAAACCACAATAGATGGGGAACAGGAGGAGTCTAAATAGACTACAAATAAATGTGAACCGAAAGTTCCTATCAGTACCTAGAAATACATGAAGAGTAAGAAGAAACACACGCATATAAAAGAAATATAATAGATTCCTGACTTTAACAAGACATGAAAATATACATCAATTAAAATGTCATTTGTAAACTGTAAGTCTGAGAAATAAAGTCCACCAATAATCTCTTCTACTTCTTCCTCCCAATTCGTTGAGCAAGGATTGTGAGGTCACTGTTCCAGCATTCAGCAAGATGAACCCATATGCCATCACCAGAGCCACATTTACAGGCCACCCATCAGGGGAAGAAAGACACTCACCAATTTGATGCCCGAGAGGACCTCTAGCAGAGAAATCAGGTTGTGGCCATCTCGAAGGTCTTCATAAAGATCATTGATGTGCTTGCGGACCTGGGAAGGAGAATGAAGTACACTGGTTTATATTTGATTTGGGATCATTTTATGAACCATATAAGAATTTCTGATTCTAGGCAAATACAAATTAAAGAATTTGAAAACGGAAGCAATAAAATTTGTGAAACTTCAGGTTGAAGTAAAATACATAAGAAATGGTAACCACAAGCTGGGCATGGTAACTCATGCCTGCAACCCCAGCACTCAGGAGGCTGAGGCAAGAGGATTGCTGCAAGTTTGAGGCCAGCCTGGGCTACATGAGTTCAAGGTAAGCCTAAACTGTCTTAAACAAACAAACAAAAAGGTAATGCCACAGGTGTGTGTGTGTGTGTGTGTGTGTGTGTGCGTGTGCGTGTGTGTGTTTAATGAAGTCAGATCTATTAGACACTGTAAGCAATACTGAGCAATATTCTACAAACTCTGGACAAGGAGATGGGAAATCATAATTATCCTGAAACATTCTAGGAATTTTTCAGGGCCAAAATGTGATCAAATGGCTAATGATGGACAAATGAAGTCCAGTCAGTGTCACAAAAGCTTTCCAGTGTGCTGAAAAGAAACTCAATGTTGGGTACCCAATGTTTCATAAGGTGTTCCTCCAGATTAACCTCTCTCTTAACAAACACTTCTAACAGTGAACTTGAAAATTATTTTCCTTGCAAAAAAATTGATTCAATTTTATAACTGAAACTATAGAAAAACAAATCTCACCTTGGAAAAAAATGTAGTTAATGTCAAACACCATGCTAAATGCTTTCTATGTTATCTCATCTATCCCTCACATCTGTAAAGTATTATCGTGGGGACGGGGTGTTGAGACAAGGTCTTGCTATGTAGTTCAGGCTGGCCTTGAACTCGAAGCAATTCTCCTGCCTCAGCCTCCCAAATCCTGGGATTACAGGCATGCACCACCACAAAGTATTATTATTACTCTGTTTTATACACAAGGAAACAAGTTACAAAGAGAGCCCAAAGTCAAGAAGTAGAAAAAAAGCGTGATTTTACTACCACATGCTTTGTGATCAGCAAAATTCTCATTTCATTATTTAATCCAAAAAACTACCTTCTGAAGATTATTATCCCCATTCCATAGAAAAAACAGAAGTTGAGGATTAAGAAATCAGGCTCATATAACTAAGTTAGATAAGATCAACACTCTTAATGAAATGGCAGTTGGTCTTCTGGTTTTGTTTTGTTTTCCTTTGCTTTTTTGAAATTATCAACAGAGAGAGGCTCTAACCAGAAGACAACCAGCTTGCCTTCCTGGTGACTGCACGACCATAGCAGACTCCAGGGAGAGAAAGATGTGCCTCTTGAGAACCCGCCACGTTGGGTCAGAGAGGCTCCAACCAGAAGACAACTAGCTTGCTTTCCTGGTGACTGAGTGACTGTTGTGGACACCAGGGAGAGAAAGATGTGCCTCTCGAGAACCCACCATGTTGAACACGAGGCTCCAACCAGAAGACAACTAGTCTGCCTTCCTGGTGACTGTGCGACCAGCGTGGACTCCAGGGAGAGAAACATGTGCCTTCTGTACATCTACCAGCGTGCAGGTTAAGAATCATGGACATCCCCCCCAACCTCCCAGTAAGCAAGCTGCTGGTTCGGAGGACTGGTTAACTTGATAGCAACTAAGGTACATAAAGCAACTAAATGCTTGTATTGTTAGGTTGATTTTGCAGGCCTGGGGCTGGCAGTCTGATCATCTCTTGGGAAGATGACAGTATGCAATGTAGCAAATATGGGGGATTTTCTTCTGTGTTGTCTTTGAGCCCCAATATTGTTCTTATTGTTTTGCTTTATTCTGATTAATTTTTTTTTTGCTTCATTTCATATTCTGCTATTATTGGTTTTATTGTGTTTTGGTTTTGGTTTGATTTTACCATACCTGATGGAGTGATCAACTATTCTGAAAATAAGAAGATATACTATAGTAGCTATTGTTTCCATAGTATCTTTCTTTGAAATTCTGTACCAGTTCTACTACTTTGTTTTGATTGACTTTGTTCTGTTATGTTTAGTTGGATTTTACTGTCTTTAAAAAAAAAATAAAAATAAATAAATAAAATCATCAACAAGTTCAAGCAGTGATGCTCACAACACAGAATCAGAAGACCACTAGTGTAGGTAGGGAATTAGAAGATGGTGCTCAAAGGGTATAGAGTTTCAGCTAGAAAGAAGTTCTAGAGATCTACTATGTAACATAGTGACTCTTTAGTTACTAATAATTAACTATACTCAGAAATTGCTAAAAGAATATATCTTAAATGTTCTCACCAATCAGAAAAAAGATAACTATGTGAGGTGTTGGATTGTTAATTAGCAAGACACCAAATCATCACCATAAAGATGTAATTTTTATTTGTCAATATTTCAGTAAAGTTGGAGAAACAATCAGAAGATTGGTAGAAATGGGAAGTTGGACTTTTCACACAAATAATGTTCTAGATAACAATAGAAATGTTTACTTTCAAAAGTGGTAGATTTACTAGAATTTTTCAAGTAGAAGCTGAGATATAAACTGGGCATGGTGGTACACGCCTGTAATCCCAGCACTTGGGAGGCTGAGGCAGGAGGATAGCTATGAGTTCAAGGGCAGCCTGGGCTACACAAGCAAACTCAAAGCCAGTGTACACAACACAGTGAGACGCTGTCTCAAAAAAAAAAAAAAAAAAAAAAGAAAAAGCTTGGGTTTGCATTTTTTAAAATATTTGAATGGAAAACTAAAGTATAATCATAATATTCAGTGTAGCACTCAAAGTAGAATGGGAATTGGAAAAGATAAAGGATGGAAACATCTGGGAAGACTTCCTGAATGAGATGACACTTACAGGATCAGAAACTATTTCATTTGAAGGACAAAAGATTTTTTTTAAAAAATGAGACTAAGTACAGATGTAGAAATATGCAAGGCAGGTGTAGAGAATTAAAGTGACAGGTAGAATGTCCATCAGAAGAAAATGGTTCATTATGAATAGATAAAAACTTCCAAATACTGAAACAATATCATACTAGACCTAGGCATGAACACTTTTAAGGTTAATCTGCAACACTATACTTTCTTAATCTTTCCATTACTTTATTAAGTCTAGACAAGGAATACAAGACACTTGGCTCATAACTGTAGCATTTGCACATCATTATTTTCATGGTAGAAACACAACAAACAACCTCGAGAGCACAGGCAATAACACGCAGTAAAATAATTACAGAGAACTTTGAGTATGTACAGAATTACTTTTATTTTAAATATAATTTGCTAGGCTGGGCATGGTGGTACCTGCCTGTAATCCCAGCACTCAGGAGGCTGAGGCAGGAGGATTGTTGTGAGTTCAAGTTCAGCCTGGGCCACAAAGTGAATTCAAGGCTAATCTGAACTGCATAGTGAAACCCACACATAAATATAATTTGCTTAGATATAATTTCATATAACTTAATTTTTAATAATGGCTTAGCAACCAACTCACAAAACTGAAATTTAACTTTTGGCTCCCATGAGTCCACATAAGCTGCCTCCAACATACTAGTAGCTCCAAGATTTCAAGAAAATCATGGCCTCTGATTGTAGAACTATCAGAGGCCCTGAGTGCTGAACAGGGAGTGGATTTGAAAAGTACAATATATCCCCACCGAAACAAACAAAAAAGTTCAACTTTAAAATGTTAAATTTAAAATGGCAGTGAAGGAGCTACAAACAGAAGTTTTTGAAGCACTTAGAATAACAAACTTCAATTTGCGTCAGTTGAAAACTTGAATACAGAAGTCATATGAATAGAGGTGCTACCTAAAGATACAGCAAATCTTGGGCTTTCTGAGTTAGGAGCAAGAAAAGAGCAGAGTGCTAAGGACTGAACCCTGGGGAGTAATGCATCTAAAACTGGAAAACAGGAGATGGAAAAGCAATTAACAGGGGTAGGGGTGGGGAGAGAACAGGAGCAATGAAAGAGAAGGGAAAAACCCAAAAACACAAGCTAAGAGACAGAGTGTAACCAAGGCAGAGGTGACTTGGAGTACAAATGCTAAAGCAGGCAAGGGTCAAAGAGGACAACTAAGAAAAGCCTTGAATATTTCCACAAACCAGTAAAACTGTGTGTGTACGAATAATTTTCAAGAGAGTAGTGCAACAGAAATGAATGGTAGCTTTAAAAATTCAGAAAAAATTAAGTAGCTAATATTAAGGCGGGGGGGGGCATGCCACAGGTGCGGTGGTGCATGCCTGTAATCCCAGCACTTAGGAAGCTGAGGCAGGAGTACAGCTGAGTGTTCCAGACCAGCCTGGGCTACAAAGTGAGTTCAAGGCCAGCCTAAACTGCATAATGAAGCCCTGTCTCCTAAAGTGGGGGAGGGGAGTGGAGTGGGGGGAGGAGGAGGACGACTAAGTTAAATGAAGTTTGTACTTCATTTTGTTTTTTAATCACACGCTTTACCATCTTCACTTTAGGTCCTATCATTGCAATAAATAATACACATACACTTGAAGCTATATATTTATGTGGTCTTACTTCTTTTCATCTCAAGGGAACCAGTACATTACCTTGATATACTTGATTCCTCTGTGTTTTGTTTTGTTGACATGGGGCTCTCACTATGTTCCCCAGGTTGGCCTCAAACTCCTGAGTTCAGGCAATCCTCCTGTTTCAACCTTCCTTCTAAATGGCTGAGACAAGTGTGTGTGTGTGTGTGTGTGAGACAGATACCATTCCCAGCTCTCCCCTATAGTTCTTACTATATTTGCTATTATTCTTCCATAAGTACTTTCATTTATTTTTTCTTCCCTTTCAAAGCTGAGGCACAACAACTGTGAGTTAAGGCCAGCCTGGGATACATACAGTTCAAGATCAGCCTGGACTACAGATGGGATCCTATTTCTTATTAAAAAAAAAAAAAAAAAACTAAAAAAACAAAAACAAAAAGCTGGATATAATCAGACAAAAACAAAAAGCTGTACATCATCAGATAAAAAGGAGGGATTTATCTGTGATAGATAAGATCTGAACATAGGTAGAACACTTGGGAATGGACTTTAGGAGCTTGAAAACCAGCCCCAGGATATAGCTTAGCAGCACAGTGCCTGCCTGGCAAGCATGAGGTCATAAGTTCAATTCCCAGTTACCCCCCCCCACCCACACACACACAAAAAGAGCTTAAGAACCAAGTGTTATTGTGAGGCTATTAAGTACCACAGAGTACTTAACAGAAAAAGGAGGCACTTTTAAATATAAAGTTAATTTTACAGCAAGGCCTTAATGGCACCTTCTTAAAATTCAAATTTTGCCTGGTGGTGGCAAAGCCTATAATCTTAGCACTTGGGAAGCTGAGGCAGAAGGATTGTTTTGAATTTGAGGCCATCCTGGGTTACGCAGTGAGTTTGAGGTTCACCTGAATTACAAAGTGAAACCCTGTCTCAAAACCCATTAAAAAAAAAATCCCTGTTTTGCTCTTCAACTACGATAGCAAAATTTAAATACATTATAAGACATTTAGATAAGTATTAGTGTATTACATCTCTCAATCTCTGTCTCAGTATAACAACCAGTAACTATGAAAATAAAATGAAACTACCTATACGATATATGTACAGAGAGAAAAAAAGACACAGAGGTAATGGGGAAGGGAATGTAGTTTTTCTCTTTTTCCCCACTTGGAGAAACGACAGCCTATTTCAAAAGCACATTGGATACAGCTCTGCCTACTGAAGGGTAAAGAACTTGCTGATTCTTACTGGGTGTTTCTGTGTCAGAACATTTTCAGATGTAGAGATGAAATGTGGAAGGTTCAATTAACATCCCAAAAATCATGCAGCTACCAAAAAGCCAGGCTGATCTAATCCAGATCTGCCTCATACTAAAGTCTTTCCTTCAGCACATGCTCACACTTGCTTCTGATGTTTTCCACAAATCTCTTAAGATAAATTACAGTAGAATAAGCATCAGAAATTTAGAGCAGTCACCAAGCAAAGCCAACAGTGCTTAACAATCACTAATACAGGTAATACTTCCAACAAATAATCATGCTTGCCTGTCAACAAAGAAGTGAAAAATCTCAACTATCCAGGGCCTCACCAGTTTGCAAATCCTTAGAAAATCACAATTTAAATTAATAAATGTCCCAAAGAAGATATATAAATGCCTAACAAAGAAAAGATGTTCAACATCATCAGCCACAAGGAAAATGTCAATCAAAACCAAATGAACACATCCACTAGGACACCCATAATTAAAAAGATAAATAAGATTAGTAGGAATGCAGATAAAGTAGAACCCTCAGACACTGCTGGTAGAGATGTGAAATGGTGCAGATACCCTGGAAAATAATCTGCTGGTTCTTCAAAAGGCTAACCAAAGTTACCAGATAGCACAGTCATTCCACTCTTAGGTATATAACTCAAGAGAATGGAAAACATGTCCAGACAAAAACTTGCAAATCAATATTTGCATCAGCGTTACTCATAACAGCCAAGAAGTGAAAAATAACCGAAATGCCCATCAACTGATCAATTATAAAAGATGTGGTATATCCATAGTGAGGAATATTCCCCAGCAAGAAAGAGAAATAAAATACTAATACATGCTACAACATGGGTGCACCTTGAAAACATTAAGCTAAGAACTTAATCACAATGGATCACATGTAGTTTGACCCCATTTTTAGGGGATACCTGGAACAAGAAAATTTATAGGGACACAAAGTGGACTGGTGGCTGCCTAGGGTTGGGGGAAGCCTGTGAGGAGTTTGGAGGTAATGGCTAAGGGATACAGCATCTCTTTTTGATGATGAAAATGTCCTAAAAATTGATTGTGGTGATGGCTTCACAACTCTGTAAATACACCAAATATAACTCAATGGTATTCTTTCAATAGGTGACTTGCATAATGTGTTAAGTCTTCAGTTAGCAAATGACTAAATTTTAAGACAAACCCAACCCGACCCAGGCCAATCACCCTCAATCCCCATGCACCAAGAAGCCGAAGAAAACCTGCTCTTCCCATTTTTTAAAGATCATCTTAAAGTTGTGAAAAATGAATGGCTTTCCTCAAGTCTTGAGTGGTTTTAACAAAGGGAATAAACTGCATGTAAGTGCTTAGAATCAGAATCTGAGTCCAAAGGGATTTTAAAGATAACTTGGGTCTAACTTATCCAGTTTTCAGATGAAAAAACTGTTGCCTAGAGAAGTTAAGTCACTCACGTAAGATCATTTGGCCAAGAACCATCAGAGCAGGTACCAGATCTGTCTCCTTATTCCCATTTGCATTCCTTCCTTTTAAAGACTTTTACATTGTTTGACTGGTCAATATCACATACTAGCAATATTATTAAATAATAAGAGAAACCCTCTCAACAACAAAGAAGCAATGATTATGATGTGGTACTCTTTGACATCTACAGAAAACACAGTCCAGAAAAGCTTTCCTCTAAAACTATGTATTAAAAGAAAACACAAGCCAGGTGTGGTGGCACACAGCTTTAATCCCAGCACTCGGGAGGCTGAGGTAGGTGAAGCGTTGTGAATTCAAGGCCAGCTTGGGCTACAACGTGAGTGCAAGGCTGGTCTTAGCTACACAGTGCGACCCTGCCTCAAAAAAACTGGGGCTGGGGGTTTGGCTCAGTGGCTTAATTAAGCACCTGCCTGGTAGGCGTGAGGTTGTGAGTTCGATCCCCAGTGCCACTAAATAAATAAAGAAAGAAAAGAAAAGAAAAGAAAACATTTGAACCACTGTATACTGAAGAGCAAAAAACAGGTCAGAGGAGACAGTTTCAAAAACAAAGTGCCAGACATGGTGGTGCATGCCTGTAACCCCAGTACGTGGAAGGTTTAGGCAGGAAGATCGCTGGGTGTTTGAGGCCAGCCTGGGTTACACAGTGAGTTCAAGACTAGCCTGGATTCCTGGATCTCAAAAACTTAAAAATTTATTAAAAAACAAACAAAAAACAAAGTATGGGACACTCCTGCAATTCCAGCACTCTGTAAGGCTGAGGGAGGAAGACCGCAAGTTTGAGCCCCACTGGGCAATTTAGCAAGACTCTGTCCTACAAAAAACTGAAAAAGGTCTGGCGATATAGCTCAGTGCAAAGGCCATCAGTTCAATCCTCAGCACCCCACACACACACACACACACACACAGAGAGAGAGAGAGAGAGAGAGAGAGAGAGAGAGAGAGAGAGAGAAAGAGAGAGAAAGGGAAAACAAGCTTGGTAATGTAGATTCCTGAATTGGTAGATCACTATATTACAAAGGGAAATTCTATATTGATTCACTGACTAAACACCTATTTGAGGGGGAAAAAATCTAACACTAAAAAACAGATTATAGTTGTCCTAGACTTCCCACTCTGGAAAGATCTGTGTTCAAATGCAGGGAATAAGAGTGAAGGCTGGTAACCCTATGCAGAGAGCAGTGAGTGGGTCACTGCAGCTAAGAACTTGATCATCTATTTTAAGAACGTCCTAAACTGGGGAACCCTAATGGTAGTACTAGCCAACCCTGATTAACAGAGATTCTCTGAGGATGAGGGTGGTTCTGGAGTCCATCAGAGGCAACCATACTTAATAGGCTGGCTCTTAAGCATAGAGAGCAGAGAATCAAGACTAAAACCTAAACCCAACTCGGGCCCAAAACCTTTGGTAAGAGCTGAGGTGAGTCTGAAGTGAAATCAAGCCCTAATAGTAACCACCACCATAGGATCATGCAAGGAAAGACTTGATAACACTTTTCCTCAGTCTCATTGTAAGTAGGCACTTAATCATTGTCCCCAGTTTCCTCCAACCTTTCCCTCTGACATGAAGAGGCAAAGAGGTGTGAAAGTCCATGAATCCTTTGCGGAGAAGAGAACAGTTTCTCATGGCCACACAGAGACTGTGTAACAGACAGTAACAAGAACCATCAGTTGACCTGTGCTCAACTAGCTACTCAGAAACAAAGACAAGCTAAAAACAGCAATGAACATTTGGAGTGTGAAAACTTTTGCTGGTATATGTGGAATTCTACACTAAAACTCCAGGAAGTTTAGTGTCTACTAGATTGCATACATGAATAAAAATCAAAAGAATTTATTAATTCTTAAACACTGACTTTTCTTTCACATATACTAACCTCTTAAATCAGTAAGACCTAACCAGAAAGCCTATTTCTCCTCCTGAGGCATGTACACTCTCATCATTTTTTGATGTTCTCTTTGGGAAAACACACTGTATCCATTACCAGGATCTGGGATATGGCACAGATAGTCTGAATCTCTAGATTTTTCTTTTTGATGATTCTGACACAATAAACATAACTCTTGGGTCTGTGAGCTTGTGTTATAAATTAGGTTGTTTATATTTTCACACATGTGCATTCTTAACAAATTTCTTTTATGACTGGATAAACCACATTCTCAATTAATAAAGATGAATTAGTTTTCTCACTCCAGAACAAACTGTTTCCCAAACAAGTATCTCAGAACCCAAGAGATCCTACATCAATGAACCCTAGAACTTGGGAGGCTTAATTGTTTTTGGCTTTGTTTTCTGAGCCAGGGTCTCACCTGTAGCCCAGGCTGGTCTGGAACTCACAGCAGTCCTCCCACCTCAGTCTTCCAGGTGCTAGAATTAGAGGCCACCACATCTAGCTCTGGGAGGTTTAACTGGTTTTGAGCTTACATTAATCTGGGTGTACATGAACAGCCAAATAAAAGGTGCCTGAGTTGCAAAAATTAAGTCTTGATCCCTAATCTTCACCTCCCCCCACCAACCAAGTTCAAAGAATTCCAGCTTAGAGCAATGATTCAAATTAACAGTGAATCTCTCTCTAAAATATTCCAAGATGAAAAAATGCTAAAAGAGGGTTGGGGGTAGGGTTGCCACTGGAACCATTAGGCTGGCAGCCTGAGAAGTGATGAAAAATAGCCAAGGGTTTAAGTAAAGCTCTGGCTGGCCTCCAACGGTTAACAATGCTGTGATGTGTGCCTCTGCCCCCACTTCCACCCCCACCCCAGCCCTGCTGGGCTGCCTGTCATCATGCAGCACTGAAGCTGAGGGCCAACAGGCAGCAGCAGCTACAAATGAGCAGCAGGGAACCACAGCCTTTGAATTCCATGACAAAGTTCAAGGAACAAGCTTAAGGCAGATAATTCAGTTCTTCCCAGGGCCAGAGTCAGGTAATGAAAAGTGAGCAAGTGGGGGCACATTTAGTAGAAGACCTAGTAATTCTGATTGGGGGACTCATGACTGAGCCACTGTAGCTCCACTCCTCATTAGCTGTATGATCTTGGGAAAGTCAGTTCACCTCTGTTACTCTCATTCTCCTTAGTTGTGAAAACAGAATATAAAATATCTTTCCCTCCAAGGGAGTTACAAAAGGATCAAATCAGATAAAATGTGTTTCATAAACTATAAAGCACCATCAAGTACTGTTTACTCAAGGTAGCAAAAAATGGCTACTTCTCATGGCCCTGTGTAGCACCAGACAGGAAAGTGACACATAAACACACAGGTGTCTCTTCAAAGCAGTAGTGACTAGGGATGGAGTTGCAGTTGATTTAATCTGAGGGACAGAAGTCAGAGTCTCAGGAGGCTTATACTGAAGCTCGGTAGTAGCCAGGCACGAGATGCCAGGATGTACATTCCAGGGAGAGAAAAATAAAGAGGTGTGAAAGGGTTTAGTGGACAGTGTGTTGTCTGTGTGGCTACTGCACAGGCTACACAGGACAGTCTACCTGGAAATGAAAATGGACGGGCAGGTCAGAACCAGGATGTACAGGGCTCTGCACTATGACAGAGTTAGGTATCATTGACAACAGACAACCAGTAGCCACTGAAGGATTTAAAGCAGAGAACAGCCATTTTTGTTTTTCTCTCTGCCTTTCTCTCTTTGCCCTGACACTATAAGAATGTAGCATATTACCTATTTTCAAGCTATAACCTACCAGCAAGACATAATGAACATAAACCCTATCATAAGTTGGGTGTGGCACTGCATGCCTGTAATCTTAACTCTCAGGAAACTGAGGTAGAAGGATAACTGAGAGTTCAAGGCTAGCCTGGGCTACATAGTGAGTTAAAGTCCAGCCTGAACTACGTAGTGAGACCCTGTCTCAAAACAAAAACAAAAGGCAATTTAAAAAAGAAATATTGATCATTTGGGACATGTCAAATTTAGCATACTCCTAGGTAATATTCATATGACTGTGTCCAGTATACTGTGAGGAATGCATATTCTTTGACAGGCAAGAATGAGGGAAAAGGCTCAAAGCTGCCTCTTTTTTCAGGACTTGCAGTTTGAAAAATCACCTTTATCTGCAGTTCTCACTACAACAGATGCCTCAAAGAGCTATGTCTGATTTATGTACTCATCCCCTGTGCCACAGTTTCCTTCACGACAGATGGACAATTGGCCCACAGAGAACAGAAAACCCTAGCCCATCATAGTTTTTGTTTGTATCTTTAAAACCATGTGGCTTCAGGGGTGTACCCATCTGAGGGACAGCCACCTCAACTAGTATATAATAAATGAGAGAAACACAGAAAAATGAAGGTAAAGGGCACACAAAAAATAGAAGAGGAAAATGAAGTCTCGTAAGAAAGAGAAAGAGAATAATGGTCTGATAACTGTTTAGTTTTCATGAAGCCCAGCTATATCTAGACATCAGATTGTATGATATCATCCTGTTTGCACTTTTACTTGTGCTTCCTTGTATTTCAGCAACCAAACAATCCCTGTGAGACTGCTCAAGAATACAGAGAACAAAGGAAGAAAATGGCCAGCATTAGGGCTCTGGGAAGATCACATGGATGGTCAGAGAGAAGAAAAGCCACTGGAAGAGGAAAAACACACATGCAGAAGGGGAAGAGGTGACTCGAGGAAAAAACAGAGTCCTAGAAGTCAATGTAAAAGATGGTTTTAAGGAACAGACAGCAGGGTCAAATGCTACAGAGAAACCAAATCAGACAAAGATAAAAGGAGGTTACTGGATATGGCAATTAAGAGATCACTACTAACCTCTCCCAGAGCAGCAGGAATTATCAGAACTCACAAACTTTTCAGATCTGACTGCCACAGTTGGCATACCATTTACCCTCAGGTGGGTCTTTAATGTGCTTCTGTTTGACTTGTAATAAAATCTTCCCCCATTCTTAGCCAGTCTGGGTATGTTCTGTATCTTGAACTACATGGTGGCAAAATTCATATAAAAATCCCTCAACTGAACATTTAAGATTGATGTGCTTTAGAGAATAAAATCCCTTGCAAAATATGGTGGCACACACCTGTAATCCCAGCACCTGGGAGTTTAAAGCAGGAGGACTGCCCAGAGTTCAAGGTCAGCCTAGGCTATGCAGTGAGTTCAAGGGCAGTCTGAACTACAAAGCAGGACTCTGTCTCAAAAAGAGAGAGAGAGAGAGAATAGAATCACTTTTGTCCCACCCATACTTAGTAATGAAATTTAAAAATAAAAATAAAGGGGTTTAAAAACAATTTTTTAAAGCTGGCAATAAAGTATTCTTAAGAGTCTTAGAAAGCATTCCAAGCATCCTCAACCTCAGCCTTCTGAGGTAGTAGCATATAATAAGGTTGTTTCTAAACAAGCAGGAAGGGAGGGAAGGAGACAGGGAGGGAGGAAACATGCATATCTTCAAGGCTGACACAAGGCAAGCAATCTAAACTATCTGAGAGAAGGGAGAGTTTAACTCAGGAGCACTAAAAGGAGCTAGAGCCACATATATGACATACATGAAGAAGTCCTACCTTCATCAAGTGCTTGTTGACCCACTTGGTGAATGTTTTCTTCTGAACCCGGTCCCGCTCATCTGCAAATGAAACACAGAGAAGGGCTCAGGGCTGTGCAGGCAACAAGTTCCCAATCCCCTGCCTTGCCCACACTTTCGTTTCTCCAGGACCACTTCAAAAAGTTCACTTTAAAACAGGTATGGTGGCACACACCTGTAATCTCAGTACTTAAGAGCCTGAAGTAGGAGGATCACTGCAAGTTTGAGGGCAGCCTGTGCTAAACAGTGAGTTCAAGGCCAGCCTCAACTACACAGCAGAGACTCTATTTCAAACAAAACAAAACAAAACAAAAGTTGACTTTACCCACAGAACCACAGGACACTGACTTCTTATTAGGAAGGTTTCATCTATTCAAAATTGCTCTTTGGTCCTGACTCTGCTGTCGCTTTACAGAGTAGTCATGTGCTTCAAAAATCCTGTCACAGCAACATCTCCTAAGCACCAAAATCTGAGCAGAGCAGGGAGGAGGGTGACTCCCTGATTCCTTCACAACAAGCACTAAAGGTCAAAGCTGTGAACACCACCATACGGCGTGAGGTGGCCTTGGCAGCTGGGTTACAGCTCTCTCTCCAGTCACCAAACTGCCTGAGCAACGCTTCACTGCCACCCTTCTCGCCCAGCATTCCCTGCGTGCTGCCTCCCTCGTCAGCTCTCAAAAGCTGTCCAGTTTATATCTGTTTCCTCCCTTCCTTCTCCTAAGAGGGCACTGGAGCAAACAGAGGCAAACTATCCTACTTTTTCAGTTGTTTTCACCACTTCAACAGAAACCTAACTGTCAATAGCTGGCCCTGACTTCTCCACAGAGGCCCTGTCCCGTAGAGGACTCACATTCTCCCACTCCAGCCAACTCCCCAGGGTCACTTCCAGCATACTGAGCCATCAGCCCTGCTCCTTTTCCATTTACTTGAAGCCATGCCATCCCCTGCATCAGTGATGGTAGACCTTTTAGAACCTTCAATGATTAAAAACAGCCTGTTGCCAACACTCATACCATAGGTTCACCACCACTGTCCTGTATCATCTTGTTCAAGTCATCCTCACAATCACTGACCCTTCCCTGCTGTCCACTCCCTTCTGTGACAAATCCACCTTAAGCCTCCTGACAATTTGCTTCACATTTATTATTTCCACATGAACATTAACGCACAGGCTGACAATGCATAAAACTAACTGGATCCAGTGTAGTCCATCCACAATTCATATCCAGGCAACACACTGGCCCTCTCCATAACCCTAGGGACACTCACCTCTTGAACTGCTGTGTTCACCATGACACTCTGCAAACCTGAATTAGCACCATTGCTTGACTCTTTAATTTCTTTTCCAAGTCAAGAAAACATTTCAAAGAAAGAGGCATAAGTATATAAATCTGGTTCACTAGTTATTCATCCAAACTTCAGCCAGATTCTCTCTCCCTCTGCCCAGCAATTCTCTTCTTATAGATCTACTAAAAGTCACACAGTGCCGTGCCAAACAGTGCCAATGCTCTCTCTATCCCAAATGCCTACCTACTCTACTGAAGTTGTGCCCATGTACTAAGTACAGCCTTGTCTTTTTTTCTGGCTTTGTCTTCACATCTTTTTAAGCTTTGAATCTTTTCCTGCTTTTCAAGGAAAAATGTGCTTCCTACTATGGAACACAGAACTAAGAAATAGACCTTCCAGGTTAAGCAGTCTAATTCCCTTGTTGATGTATACAGTGGTACCCTAGGTGCGTGAACTTGAGTCCTTTCACAATTCTGGTCACAAACTGAGTTGGATGAGAACCAAAACAAATTCAATGGTTAGGTTCAATGTTGACCTTATGGAGAAACCTGATTCGACCAGTTTGGTGTGCGACCACAATCATGGACAGAATCAAGTGCGTGAACTGAGGTTCCACTGTACTGTAAATCCCCTCAACAACAAAGTTTGGGGTAAAGGCCCACCCACACCTTATATACATCTACAGTATTCTTTCTTTCCTTTATTTTTATTTATTTATTTATTTATTTTGAGACAGGGTTTCACTATGCAGTTCAAGCTGGCCTTGAACTCACTTTGTAGCCCAGGCAGGACTCAAACTCACAGCAATCCTCCTGCCTCAGCCTCCTGAGTGCTGGAATTACAGGTGTGCATCACCATGCCCAGCATCTACAGTATTCTTGAGATAATGGCAAACCCACTACCTCATAAGACAGCACACCAATTTATTTAAGTCTAACCTAGTTTTCACTTTAGCTTTATAAATATTTGATGTCAGAATTCTTACTAGGTTTGACCTCTATCATGCCAACATATTTTGACTTTTTAGCAGACAATTCAGTTATCCAATACCTACAATCATCTTTTTTTTAGGCCGATGTCACCTACAAACTAAATCAGAATCAGTTACAACTAGTCTCAGCTAAATCACTGACACTCATACTATTTATTTTCCCTGCATGCTACTCCGTTTCTCTTTCTCCTCGCCTCTCCAAATGTTATTTATTCTTTAAAATCCAATTTGTCCATTCACTCATTGATTCTTTGCATAAATGTTACGGACCAAGTTGATATGTCCTTTAGACTCTAATAATAGAAATATAAATGTAGCCAGGTGTGACAGTACATGCCTGTAATCTCAATACTCAGAAGACTGAGACAGGAGGGTCACCATGAGTTCAAGGCCAGCCTGGGCTACAACAGTGAGTTCAAGGCCAGTCTGAATTACATAGCAAGGCCCTGTCTCAAAAAAAAAAAGAAAGAAAAAGAAAAATTAATGTCACAATCCCTGACTTCAAGAGAAGTGATGGTATAACACAGAACGTCAATGCAGTTTGATAAGTGCTATAACACATAAGCAGAGAGTGCTCAATCATAAAAATAAAATAAAATAAAATAAAATAAAATAAAATAAATAAATAAACAAATAAATATCTTAGCCGACCTGAGTAGGGAAGGGAAATGTGGAAGGCAGTGAAAGTTTCCCAGAAGAATAGCTAACCCTAAAAGATAATTAGAAGTTAGAAAGAAAAGGGAATGGGCACAGTTGTTGTATGAAGTTATTATCTCACACAAATTTAAGGAGACAAGAGCTTATATCAGAGAAATGCTCAGAACTAATGATGGCTGAAAGACAGGACACTTACAGGTAGCGAAGACTTAAAACTCGGTAAGATAGCATATGCTAAATCATGACCTTTCACGACAAGCTAAGGAGTCTAAACTGTATTTTACAGGTAGGAAGGGGCACTGAAAGATTTTAAATAGGAGGATGATATGATCAGATTTGTGTTTGAAAAAATTATTCTGCCATCCTTTCTTGACAACTCCAGCTCCCAATAATGTCTGTGACCTCCAAATTTTATGGCAGTTACTGTACTAATCACTAAATCTGCATTTGTATAATTTTAATATGCTTACTCTCACATCACCAGTGAAATCACTAACTTGTTGAAGAGAAAGACCAAGCTTTACTTTATTTGTATCTCCCATAATCTCTAACAGCTAAAGTTTTACACAGTAAGACCTCAAAACAAAAACTTAAAAAAAACACCTTTCAAAATTGGCCAGTATATCATTAGAAGATAGGCTAAAGAAACACAAAATGAAATGAGAACTGAGTTACCTAGAAGAACACAGTTCAATATGTAAAAACTTCAAAACTCTAATAAGCATCAACTGTATGCTGGACATGCAACCATGACAGAAAAATTATAGCTAACTACTAGTTCTAACTGATACACTTTCACCCAGAGTAGACCCACACTGCTTTGCTACACTAATTACCCCATAACCATATCTGATTCTAGTTTTACAAAATTCTCACACCAAACACAGGACTTTATGTTGTTTTTCTTCTTAAAATTTTTCTCATAAAAACTGTACAAATAGGCCATTAATTCACAGATGAAAAAGAAAAGAATTAACAATTTTTCTTTTAAATTCATAAATTCTGAACAGGTGAAATTCACTTGATTCCTTTTTGATCCACTGCTTTGTTCTTTCAGAAAGCTCACTACTAGGTTTTTCTGTTCACTTACCAAGAGCTTCCAAGAGGATAATGCCCTAGAGCAGTGGTGTTGAACCTATGGCATGCCACAGAGGCTGTTTGTTACCAGAGAAAGCTCTGAAAGGTTTGCCATAAACCAGCATGGTGGTGCACACCTATAACCCCAGCACTTGGGAGGCTGAGGCACGAGGATCACTGCCAGTTTGAGGTCACCCTGGGCTATACAGTGAGATCAAGGCTGGCCTCAATTACACAGTGAGACCCTGTCTCAAAAAACCAAAAATAAATTATTTTAATTAAAAAATAAAAGGGACAGGCATAGTGATGCACACTTGCAATCCCAGCACTTGGGAGGCTGAGGCAGGAGGATTGCTGCAAATTGGAGGTCAGCCTGGGCTACAAAATGAGTTCAAGGTAAGTTCTGTACCAGTCCTACTGCTTTGTTTTGATTGACTTTATTCTGTTATGTTCTGTTGTATTTTACTATCTTAAAAAAAAAAAAGAGTTCAAGGCCAACCTGAACCACATAGCGAAGCCATGTATCAAAAAGACCATAGATAGATAGATAGATAGATAGATAGATAGACAGACCGCCATCACTGCCCTAGAGAAACTTGATGGTCTCACATTAATCATGCTGCCCCAAAGCTAACTAACTGCCTTTCGTTTCAGGAGGAAAGGATCAAAGTATGTTTTCTGAGTAGAATTATCAAAAGCCCTTCCAAAGCCAACTAGCCTGCTGACAGCTGAGTTATACATTCCCCAGAAAATGGTTTCATAGAACTGTTTAGCCTCTACTAAAGGAGGAACCTTTTTTAAGTTCCTGTGTTGGCAGGCCTACCAATTAAATGAAACCACATTTCCTGACTTAAACATCAGTGTAAGAGGCTACTGCAGTGCTCACCTAGAGTTAACAATATTTTAGCAAGCAATTTCAGTGGAGAAACCAAGCAGAAACCTTAACTATTACACAGAACTTCAGCATGCTCCAAACAGTTTGGACTTTCAAACTATTTGCTAAGTTTTAAATCTGGCTTCCTACACATAAATCCCTACTTCAATTCTAGTCTAACCTACATCATTCTATCAGTGAAGGTAAAATTCTCAGAAAACACTCTTATGTTGAAAGGAAAACGGTCAAAGAAACAGGTAAAATCCACTTGGCAGTTTCTTACAATTTCAGGACTAATAAAGGCATTTATCTAGTATCTTGTTTGCTGATGTTTTTACTAATTATTAGTTAATTTCTGTATTATAAGGCTTTAACTGGAAGGATTCAGTACTTGTTTCCAACTTCATTAGAACTACCACTAACCACTACAGGTCTCTACCAATACCTACAATAATTTTCTTTGTTGCTGTTTCACTGGCAGAGATGTCCCTTCTCACAACCCACACCTGTCCTTCCACCTTGCTCTCTTGGGAATCCAGCAAGTATCCCCTGCCTGCATAACTTCAACTTCCCCTTCTCTAGGAGCCCTCTTCCCTGGGCTTCCAGAACAAGCATGATGATAACTCTCAAACTCTACTTCCTAACCTCTTACTCGCCTATCTGGCCAAGGCTTCCAATCCCACAGATTCTCTGTCCCTGCTCCCCCGACAGTCACCTGACTGCCAGCCTAGTGGGACAGTTCTGCATCTTATCTCATTTAAATTCTCTGTGGTAGAAAACAATGTTGATCATTCCTTCACCTTTTAAACAAACTCTCCTTCTTTTCTGTGATATTGGTGACTGGACCAAGGGTTTCTGCAGGGTCTTACTAAATTGCCCAAACTGAACCTGAATTTGTGATTCTCCTTTGCCACCCTCCCAGAATGCTGGAATTACTTGCCACCACACCCAGCCACACTCTCCCTCTTAAATCTAGTTTTTCTCCTTCAGTTTTTCTTTCTCTTTTGCTCACTCCTTAAATGTTTATTCATCTTTGGTCTTCTCTAGTTTTTATTCTATATTATAGCTTCTTAAAATATTCATGGATCTAAGACTCCATTGATGGGTGTGGGGTGAGGATCATAAAATACCAAAATTATACGCAAAGCTTTTGGTGTTATGGGGGAAGGGATCATTGCTTTAAAAAAAAAAAAAAAGTTAGGGATGCCTATTCTCTACCTTCTCCCAGAAAGACTTAATCTATCCCCATGGTTCCAACTATAACCTATACACAGATAATTCCCAAATCCTTATCTTCAGCCCAGGGCTTTATCCCAAATATCACTCTCATATATCAGATTGCCTTCTAAAAATTTCATGCTCATCTCAAATTCATAAATCTAAAACAGAAATCTTGTTTCCAACAGATTTCCCTGCTATAATTCATCCTTCTCAATGCTACCAGCAATAGTTCTGTCAAAATTGATCTTGTGTGCTCACTTCAGCAGCACATATATTAAATGTGGAACAGTGTCGAGATTAGCATGGCCCCTGAGGGGTGGGGGATAAAAAAGACCGATCTTGCTATTGTCCACTTTATAATCATCCAATGAGTGAGTCTTTATTCTCCTAATAGTAGTAAAGATCTACTGAATACATACTTATATGCTAAGCACCTTACACACATTTCTTTCTAGAGCTCAGCAACTGTTTAAGTATTACTTTAACAGAAAGATAAAGTCCAGAGGATAAGTAACTTGTCCAAGAATACAAGGTAAGGAATAAAGTCACATTTGAACCCAACTTTACCCTGTGCCATTCAGGATAACATTCAAACTTTTTTTAGCTTGATATGATTCCTTCCTGCCACTTATTTCTCTCTACCCTTCCATGAAAACTCTAACTTCCAGCCTTGTTTAAATGAGGCATGTTTTCTTGTCCTCTCCTGCCTTTGCACACAATGTTCCCTCTGCATGGAATGTACCACCCCCTTCTCATCCTCAGCATTCAATTGTCACCTCCTCTAAGCACTTTTCCCATCGCCTACACACACTGATTTAGGTAACTGTTGCACAGTATCACTGTTTACTACTCTCCGTTCTACTCTACAAGGAGCAATTTGAGACTAGGACAGGTACAGAATGAAAGCTACATTTGAGATGCACAGTTCTATGTTCTGATCCAACAACCTATCCACATAGTCTCACTGCATCATGAGTCAGTCAAAAACAAATTAAAGGAAAGCCTCTATTTGTTTCCTTGAAAGCGATAAAAAATCCTAAGTTCTTAGGAAGCTGAGAAGCACCAGCCACCTAGAAGTCTAGAAGAAGATACCCAAGCTGACAGAGAATGGGAAGAGAGTTTTGATACAGGTCTGTTCTGTGACCTTATGAAGTTTACAATTAGTGGTAAGAGACCATCATGTAAATAATTAATAGTAACACTGAGCAAATAAGCTATCAGATACATGCTGCACAAAATGATACCGAAGCACAAACACAGAGTTGAGCAATTCCAACAAAGAGATAGAAGAGTTCATGGAAGGTGTGGTGTCTGAAATAATTCTTAAATGACAAGTAGGATTCCGGCAGGCCATAAAGGGACTACGTAAGGCATTCCAAACAAGCAAACAAAAAAACATGAACTGTGATTCAGGTATACAGAAGTACACCATGTGTTTAGGGGATGCTATGGCTAGATATAGCATACATTTAATAATGTAATGAGAAAGTAGGCTAGGAAGGTTGCCTGTAATCTCAGAACTTTGGAGGCTAAGGCACATGGACTGCTGTGAGTTCAAGACCTGCTTGAACTATATAGTGAGACCTTGTCTCAAAAAAACTAAAATTGTGTGAGGCCTATCTCACTTGGCATTTGACCTAATCTTCACAATGCTATCTAAGTGTGCATTATTTATCCTCATTTTATAATTCAGAAGTTTAGTGCTCAGAGGATTTATTATTAATTTTCCCAAAGTCACACCATAATTAGTGGAATTAAGATTTAAATGCAAGGGCCAGGGATATAGCTCAGTGGCACAGCGCCTGCCTGGCAAGTGAAACATCGTGAGTTCAATTCCAGTACAAAAAAAAGATTTAAATGCAAGTCTATTAGGCTCTGTCAGACATGTGATCACTACTTGCTATTGTCTCAATGAAATCATTATAAAGCAACACAATACAGTCACAGTCCTATACAATCCAGGAAAAAGGAGAGGTGCAAATTATCACTGTAATAAGGACTCAAGAAAGACATCCAGTTGGGTGTGGTGCTGCATACCTGTAATCCCAGCATTTGGGAGACTGAGGCAGGAGAATCACTGTGAGGTCAAGGCCAGCTTGGGCTACATAATGAGATGCTATCTTAGGAAAGGGGGAAAAAAAAAATGGAAAGACATCCACCACCAAGGGTTGGTACAGACTGAGAAACAGACTGGATTTAGGGAAGTAACAATTCTAGGAATGCCAATGCAAAATTAAATTTTTAGGCCAGGCATGGTAGCACATGTCTATAATGTCAATACTTGGAAGGCTGAGGCAGTGAGAACAGACTGGATCTAAGGAAGTGATAATTCTAGAAACTTCAATGCAAAATTAAATTGTTAGGCCAGACATGGTGGCACATGCCTATAATACCAGCATTCGGGAGGCTGAGGCAGGAGGACTGCCACAAGTTCAAGCCCAGCCTGAACCACAATGGAAGACCCTGTCTCAGCCTACTAGATGACCGGTACAAATTGTTTATGTTCTCTAAAATTGAAAAACAAATTTTAGGAACAACGGAGGTTAAGAGCAGAATATATTTATTGAGAGAAAGAAAGTTTCTGTCTGAGAGAGACAGAAGGGGTCCTGAGTGGGTTGCCCTTTACCTTATTTCTTAGGAAAATCTGATCTATGTCAATGACAAGTTTTTGAACTAGTAGGAATCAGAAAACACAGGGCAAAAGTTATATAAAGAAATAAAACAAACTCATACTTAGCAAGCCCAAGGCTGAGGGTTTGCTAACCAGCACCTACCTTCCCAAAAAAGTCAGCAAAAGAACTCCACAGATGGAGAGAGAGATGCACATAGAGAATAGGAGAGAAAAAAGATCAATGTTTTCTAGAATGCTCACATTCAGAAAAGCTAAATATTTCATATATACAAAGAGAAACGGAGTTTTAATAATCCTCAAAAACCATCTTAAAGATAAACAAGGCCTAGAGAGACTAAAGAATTTAGACAAAGTCACACAGGGGGACAACCAGGTCTCTATAAACCTGGATTTCCTGATTGCTAGTCTGTGGTTTCTACCTTTTCCTGATACGGCATTCATCTCCTGTCACTAAGCCTAAACTGTATCTACAAAATGAAGAGTTTGGACTAAACCAATGGTTCTCAAATACCAATCTATGAACTAGCTATATCAAAATGCACCTGGAGAGCTTTGTAAAAAGTACAACTCAAGCGAACAGGGAGAGAGCAGTGCCTGTATCTCTGGAGGAAGTTCAACCACTGCATTTCTGGCTTCTGTCTCAGAATGGAGCTGCAGGCCTGTGGCCAGCAGCTAGGCCAGGCTCAAAACAGGGAGCTACTCTCTTCAGCCATCAAGTACCCCAAGGAAAGAAATAAAGTGCATGCAAAGGAGTCTTTACTTCAGCAATCCAAGTGTCTATTTGTGTGCCTGGTTTTGTATAGGAATAAATGATGACTAGTACTGTTTACCATTACAAACACTGCATACATTACTACAACTACCAGCCAGTATTTATTTACTTATTATATAGAAGGCACTGGATTTTGACTCCATGACCCAGGGTGTGTGTTTGTTTGTTTGTGTGACAGGGTCTCCCAGTGTATTTCAAACTGACCTGGAACTCACTATGTAGCTCAGGCTGGCCTCTAACTTTCAATGATTTCCTGCTTCAGCCTTCCCAGTGCTGGGATTAGAGCATGTACCACATCTGGCTCAATAAAATTCTTAAAATTTCCTTACACTTCTCTGTTGATTACAGAAAGCACCTTTGGCCTCTACACTTATCTCTGAGCACTTTCAGATATAGATTACTAAGGCTGGGGGGTGCACACCTGGGAGGCTGAGGCAGGAGGATTGCCGCAAGTTGAAGGTGAGTCTTGGCTACATAGTGAAACCCTGTCAAAAGAAAAAGAAAGAAAAAGAAAGGAAAGGAAAGGAAAGGAAAGGAAAGGAAAGGAAAGGAAAGGAAAGGAAAGGAAAGGAAAGGAAAGAAAAGAAAGGGGCAAAAATCAAAACCCCAGTCCTAGGAGAAATCAAAACCCCAGTTATGCTCCTCTCCTCTCCATTTCTTCCGATGTCCCCTCTCTATAAAAACACTAATGATTTTAATGTTAGTAAAACACTTGCCTAATTTGGGTCACTTTAGAGACTCAAAAGTATAAAATGAAAAGATAATGGATTATCAAACCAGTGATTCCCAAACTTAGATCTCATAGGCCAGTAAATGTTCCAAAGAAAGTCTAACATGAAGTTGCCAACTTTTTTAGTTTGCTATGGATATCTAAAAACTTATCTTCTAATAACAAAGCATGCATAATATAAAGGCTATTTTAACATTAAAAAGTAGGAAGACAATTTCAGAATAAAGAACATTTCTTTAAGTCATTTTAGCTTTATGAAAAACATACATCCCTCTTCTACTTTTCATTTTACAAAAAAAAAAAAAAAAAAATCTGTGAATTGATGTTTTAGTCCAGTATCAGTCTGTAGATCTTATAGCTTGGAAAGCAGGAAACCTATGGCCACTTGCTCAAGGTCAGAGAATGTTATTTAAATGAACTCTTTTCCCTACCAGAAGAGATCTAAGTCATAGCTAACAGGATTGTCCCCCTCACTAACTCTTCTGTAGGCCTTTTCTCCCAGACCACCTTTAAGTGTTTTTGTCTCTGTTACACTGCAGAAGACAGTGTAAGAGAATTAGCAATAGGCCCCAAAGAGGAAACATAGACCATGACTCCTCCCTTCCACCACCCCCAGCTTGTTCAGAGGTGAACTCCGTAACCAACCAACTTCTGCTAAAAATATACCCTAGACTTTCAGCACTATGCAACATAACTTAAAAGTAGCTTCCTGAGACTGACAGAAAGAAGTATGACCATGAATTCAGTCTCTATAAAAAGTTCCACACCCAAAGCTCAAGCTCTTAACAGCCAGTCACCACAAGCTTAAGACGTTCCCCAGGAAGTAGGGAACCCCGTCTATTTCACCCCACATTTTAATAAGCCCAAAAGTTGTAACACCTTCAGGGCTTCAAAGGCTGTGTATACCTATGATTCAAAGAGAACATTTAGGATCCTCAGGCCCAGACAAGAAAAACCCCCTCACATACTAACCCATACAGCACATGCGGCAAACCAGGTGGGCGTTGAACTCGTGCTCATCTTGGTAACTGGGCCACATGGTTCCCCAAGTCGGCCGGCCCCACTAAAGGAGGATGTCCCAAAGAACCTCCAGTTAGTGGCCTGGGAACACCCCGCAGGTTCTCAATGAGGGCCGTGAGGTGAACAGAGACAGGCAGCCCAAGAGCTAGGCAATGAACAGAGAGAGCAGAACAGAGAAGTGGCTCCACCCACAACTTCCTACTGACCTCCTTCTTCCCTTGAGATCAGAGAGGAAGCTCCTCCCTAGGGCACCTCCAGACACCGGGTCCAGGTCTTCAGGCAAAGAGCACGCTATTCCAAAGTGGTACTGATTCAGCATTTGCAGACCAACAGCACGTGCAGAGGTGGGGGCTTCATATATAAAAGTCCAGTCAAGTTATCAAGGTAGCCTGAGCAGACAGAAGCTGGTCCTTGAGTTACCTCCATTTGAAGAGCAAAAGCTTGTAACCCTGTAAATCTTCAGCAGTTGCGGACAGCTGGTAGGCTCCCACGAGTTACTGCCAAGTCAGGAACAGTGCACCCATTGCCCAACTACCTGCTCCTCAGGCTCACATCTCCTCAAGCAGTGCATCTAAAGTGTGAACCAAACCGAGAAGGTCTCACGATGAGAGACCATAACGGAGCAGGCACCTACACTGTCCACTGCCAAATTTCCTAGATTCCTAAGGGAGACTCACTTGCCCGTACTTTCGGCTGCCCAAAGGGAAGAGTTGCAGATGATTCCTCCTACTTTAGAGAGCGCAGTCAAGCACCGCCCCTAGCAGAGATTAGTGCGGCAGATTCCAGCAACTTCAGAGTGACTATTCGCCTGG
Source organism: Dasyprocta punctata (assembly GCA_004363535.1). Taxonomy (NCBI): domain Eukaryota; kingdom Metazoa; phylum Chordata; class Mammalia; order Rodentia; family Dasyproctidae; genus Dasyprocta; species Dasyprocta punctata. The sequence goes on along the minus strand of RJWM01007488.1, from coordinate 15,512 downwards.
TGCCAGGAATGGCATCCCAAAGCCCCCTTCCTCTTCCAGATCCTCCCACTGTCTTTACAGTGAGCACACTTAACTCAGTTGTGCCAGAAATCCCTTTATCCATCAGTGGAAGGCTGCCTGCTTGTTTGTTCAACTTGTTTTCCGAGTCTTGGCTAATTGTACCAGACACTGGAATGTTGAAGAAACACAATGAAGGGCTTTTTCACTCAGATGGCCCAGCCCTATCTATTGCTTCTTCATAATTCTGACCCAACCAGGGCTTAGAAGAGCAGAGCTTCTGTGGATGCCAGGGCAGACGATCCAGTCCTGCCCTGTACCACTCAAAAAGGCCCCACTGATGATAAGGGTCTAGTCACCAGCCTTCTGCTCTAGTTCCCTAAATAGGAAAACTTTAAACTAATGCTGCTTTCAAACCTGTTTCCGAAGGCAGGGAGGAAGGGGCAGCACCCTGGAAAGCAAGTGTCCAGAAATTAACCCAAAACACTACAAGTAAAAATAAACAGCTTGTCTAGCTGGCCACTTGGTACAAGTAAACCCTGTGATCTCCACAGTCACCTGCCAACTTCCTTCCCTCCCACCTACAAACACCTAGTAATCCTGTTACTGGTTACTAAGAAAGGGCCTCATAGCTGACTTTATCCTTCCTTGACTAAGCTCTTGGTCACCCCAATAACCTGTGACAATAGTACTCAAGTTTATTCCCCTTATTAGATACTCCTTAGCCTGGGAGAAGGGTCCTCCTAGAAGCTACCTTGCCCTAGGAAAAGAATACATAAGCAATAGGGAAAAGAGAAGAAAAAGAATGAAAAAGGATGATTCATATTTAGTAACATTTTCTTTTATCATACTGAAATTCCCTGAGTGCAAGGACTCTTGTTTTCATATCTCAGTCTCTGGCACAGTTTGACAGCACTAAATAAGTTAAGCTAAAATTAACTGAGTATGAGGATCTACTTTAACTGTTTATAGGTAATGTGCTAAGAACTTTAAATAGCATTCCATTTAATCCCAACAACAGTTTTCTAAGAAATTATCATTTTAATTTCAATGACAAAACACACTAAGATATAAAAGGTTCAATGACTTGACTGATATTAGATATTTATCTGTCAACTAAAAAGCAGTACCTTTTATTTCACACTGCTGTCTCTGATAGGGACCTAAACTAGAAAAACTAAACTGGATGTAAGAGCTGCTTATATATATATGGTGGTACAATATTTTCAGGGAAATTCAGAAATAAAAATTCCTAACTATGGCTGACTGTAGATTTGGGATACATCTCAAACAAATAAATAGGGCAACTTCTAGAAATACAGAATAGGTTCTGGGTTTCAAAAGAGAAGCTGCTAGTGACAGAAGAGGACAGGACTTTCATCAGGATAGTCATACCCAGAGAAGATGGACTGGTAAAGTGCTTATCTGGGCAATTTTCCATTTTTTTTGCCCAACTTTTCATCATTTCATGACAAAGGTAGGAAAGGGTGAATCTGGCTGCCACCAAATCTTTAACAGTTGGGTGGAGGAAAAACATTCAAGCCAGTATCAGACATTTGGCTGGAAGTTATTAGAAAATTTAGTTACTGACTTTCACAAAATAGTGTAAAAAAACTGACGCTATATATTAAACTTCTTTTCTAAATACCAAGATCAGCCAGGTGTGGTGATACATGCCTATAATCCCAGCACCAGGGCAGCTGAGGCAGGAGTGCCACAAGTTCAAGGCCAGCCTGGGCTACATAGTGAGTTCGAGGCCAGCCTGAACTACACAGCAAGACTTTGTCTTTAAAAAACAAAACAAACAAACAAACAAAAAAACTCAAAACCATATGACATTATTAACCCCATTTTATAGATGAGAAAACAGGCTCAGATAAATGAATGTCAGTTGGTAGGATGACAAATACGTTAAAAAAAAAAAAACCAAAACACAGTCTGACTCCACACATTCAACCTTCTCTCAAACACAATCCCATACTACCTCCAAGTATAGGCCACATGACTGTAGTGCCAGAATCACAGAAAATTAAAGATCTTCATTTTGTCTCTTCTCACATAGACTAAAAATCTGAAGTCATGAGGAGTTAAACAACCTGTTCAAAATTACATAGTAGTGCTGGGCATGGTGGCGCACATCTGTAATCCTAGCATTCGGGAGGCTGAGGCAGTCTGAAGCCAGCCTGGGCTACACAAGCAAGTTCAAGACCAGCTTGCACTACATAGAGAAACCCTGTCTCAAAAAACAAACAAACAAACAAACCAAAAAATTACATGGTAGTAAGCAAAAGAGTTAGGATTTAGAGCTCAGATCTTTTGACTCCACGGTTAGTGCTTTTTTTACTATCCTGCACAAAGCTATAATTATTTGAGCAAAGATATATTAGATATCAGACACTAATTTAAATATTTATTAAAAGCCAGGTGTGGTGATACACACCTGTAATCCAAGCACTCAAAAGGCTGAGCCAGTAGGATCACTGTGAGTTCAAGGCCAACCTAAACTACTCAATATCAAAATTTTATTTATTTTATTTTATTTATTTTATTTTTTGCGGCACTGGGGATTGAACTCACAGCCTCACAGCTGCCAGACAGACACTTAAGCCACTGAGCCAAACTCCCAGCCCTAGTTTTTTGAGGCAGGGTTGCACTATGTAGCTCAGGCCGGCCTTGCACTCACGTTGTAGCCCAAGCCGGCCTCGAACTCACAACACTCCTCCTACCTCAGCCTCCCAAGTGCTGGGATTAAAGGCGTGTGCCACCACGCACAGCTTCAATATCAAAATTAAAAAAAAATTTTTTTTTTTAATTGAATACATGTTATATACTTAACAAATACATGGCCGGGCAGGTTTGGTGGTGCATGGCCATAATACCAGCACTCTGGAGGCTGAGGCAAGAGGACCACAGTGAGTCTAAGGTCAATCTGGGCTACATAGTGAGATCCTGTCTCAAAAAAAAACTTACTAATTAGTTAATTAATTAAAAAAATATATACATCACAAATGGAAGGCACACAGCTAAAACCATAAGTGAGGAAAGTAAAGTTCAAAAGAAATACGAAAAGGCTAAGCCAAGTGTGGTGGCACATGCCTATAATCCCAGGACTTGAGAGGCTGAGGCAGGAGGATTGTTGCAAATTCGAGATCAGCTGAGCTACAAAGTGAGCTCAAGGCCAGCCTGAACTGCATAATGAGACCTTATATCAAAAAGACAAAAAAGATCAAATTTTCCAAACCTTTCATTTTACCAATAAAGAAAACAAACAAAAATAGTAGATAGGAAAAAGTTTTTCTTTCATAAAAACTTTTTTATAAAAACACAAAAAACTCAAATGTTCTTCTCATGTAACTATAAAGCTCTTTTCCTACTTACACTGTCACAACAAGAGAGAGTATAAATTAAAACACAGGGTAACTCTGCATCATTTATTTGACTTATACCTACACACCTACCTTCAGGTACGTATCAAATACGTCAAGCCTTCTAAATACACACATGAACAGGGCATACTTCCCTCTATAGCTTATAGCTAATGCTATGTTAATTCTTTCATTTATTTATTCAAAGTAATATTTACTGACACCCATTTTGTCTTGAGCACTTAAAATACTGACATGAATGAGACTCCTTTGTTCTCCAAGATCTTACAGTCTACCCGATTTCAACTGGTGGCAGGACAAGGATACCAAGCAAGGTGGTGAGACAAGTTTGAATGAGTACTGTACCACAGATGGGACACCACTGAAGCCCAGAAGAGGAACCATTACATCAGTTACAGGACTCTCCAGAGCCAGTAACTGGTTACCTGGAAGGACAAACACTGAGCAAACCCAGGCGAAGAGAAGATTTCAGCCATGTTTTAAATCATTCTAGAATGCTGGGTTCCTGTTAGACCAAGACAGGAACTGAAACCTGTGAAACAGGCCCAGGTCAGATCATAAAAACCCTTTCACGTAAGGCTGAAGAGTCTGAAGTTTCTTCTAAAAGCAGAGGAGAAGCCTAGATGGATTTTAGGCAGCAGAGTGATACAAATAGCTCTGTTTTAGAAAAATCACTGTGGCTAGAGTTATAAAGCAGGATAGATCAGGGGAAGGAGATTATTTCAAAATTCTAGAGGGAATTTTGGAAAAAAAAAAAAAAAGAGTAAGACTCACACAAAGACTGAGGTTCTGGGAATAACAAAACATTTGTGAACACAAGTATAGACAGTATATATTAAATATATTTAAATTTTTAAATACTAATTTAAACAGTATCTATCTTACAGATGTTACATGCGTTCAATACCAACTGTCTGTACCTTTTTGTATCTTGTTTATATCTGCTAAAGAGATTGTGACTTAAGAAGGCCATGTATCAAAGCCACATATCATCAATCAGACCAATGACCCTTTATCATCTCTTGGCTACAGCCCCTTCATCCTCCCTTCCAGACCCCACCCACAAGACCACCACACACTGTCAAAGCAAAAACAAAAAATTTAACTGCCCAAAGAGAGTGCTAGAATGTTAAAAAGCTAGGAAAATATGTGTACTAATAGAAAGGGAGGTGAAAATACTGCAGGTATTTTCAAATACAAGCTACCCTAACACTGAAAAGAGGGAGCACGTTTGATCTCTGCTAGGCAAAATTTGGACTAAAAAGTATGAGTTACAAAGGTATTTCAGTTTAAGAAAGAATTCCCTAGCCAGGTAGTGCACACCTGTGGTTCCAGCACTCAGAAGGCTGAGGTATGAGGATCACCAAGTGAGTTCACAGCCAGTTTAAAGTGTATAGCAAGACCCTGCCTCAAAAAAAAAAATTCACAAAACTACCTTCAATATCTAAAACCATGTCCATTCTTCATACTATGTAAATATGAATAGAAAGCGAGACAAGAACAAAACTTTCAATATAAACACACTATACCAGTACTACAACATCATCATATGGCAACATGCCACCCTCTCACTATGTGTTAGAGACCAAACACCCAATTCCACACAACTGAGCATTGCCTGGAATCTGGTAGGCACAGGATCTATATTCTGTAGCATATTCCAATTAAAAAAAAAAAGTCAAAAAGAGTTTTTGTTGGTTTTTGTTTTTTTGTTCTTGTTTTGATTTTTTGAGACAAAGTCTTGCTATGTAGTTCAGCCTGGCCTTGAACTCACTATGTAGCCCAGGCTGCTTTTGAAAGTAAGGAGCTACTCCTGGCTCAGCCTCCCAATTGCTGGAATTACAGGCATATGCTACCGCACACCTGTATGAGTGGGAAATTCTCATATATTTAATCATGTACATATTTATGATGAGTACAAAAATGCATAGGAGATGTTAAAGAAACTAGTCATATCCAATTGGTAGGCAGTGATTATAGAGTACACAAATTGTCTTCTGAAACGTTTTTAATGAAATGAAATAGTAATACGGGCTCAGAATCTCTTAAGTATTTCCATGTGCCATGGAAGATTTGATATCCACAGTTTCCAACTAAAAAGTCAACTGAAAAGCTCAAATTTGTTTGTAATCCCAGCACTGAGGGAGGCTGAGACAAGAGAATCACAAGTTCAAATCCTGCAAATTCCAGCCCTACAATTTTGAGATCCTGCCTCAAATTAAGTAAATACATTAATAGAAAAATAAATAAATGGACTGGGTGTGTAGCTCAGTAATAGAGAAATCCCCAGTTCGAGTTCCCAGTGCTGCAAAAAAAAAGAAAAGAAAAACTCATTCCTAGCACAGCTATGAGGTGTTAGAGTCAAGGTTGTTTTACATAAATAAAAAGCTTTTACAGTGCATTTTTTCTCTTTGTTTCAATGTATTTCATTGTTGTTTATGAAATTAACATTTCTAAAACAAAAATGAAAGCTCTTAGGGTAATGGCTCTTTTCTACAGAAAATCCAAAATACTAGTGACTTAGAAATGTCATTACCATAATGTAATGGTAAACAAAGGTAGCAGCCTTTGTCTAAGTGATATTTTCTCATTACATACAAAATATAATAGTAGCAAATAACTCAAGCTTAGTATGGTTTCTTTCTAAAGTCAAATGTAGTAAAGCTGAAGAAGGGAAAAAAGGGAAGAAATAGCCAAAAAAGAAAAAAAAATTTAAAAAGTGAAACAAAAAAGAAAAAACAAAAGGAAAGCTACTTTAGGGTACCATTTTAAATGTATCATCATATGAGCAAATGTATTTCCAAATGCCTGTCTCTGCTTCTACTGTCAGAGATATACACTAGGATCTTGACTACAGCATTTAGTCAAAAGCTTTTTCTGGGAATTACTGGAAAGGACATCGGAGAATGACTGAATAACCTAATTCTGTCATTCATGAACTTCTAATAAAAGGCTAAGTAACAAGTCATCAAATCTCCATTTTAACTTGCAAGAGACACAGTAACAAATGTCTAAATGCCTTGACATAAAGGTAGTGAGCTGACCAGTGATTCAGAATCAGGTAACTCAGAGCTGATCCTTACACTGGGCAGGCAGGAGTAAATGGAGCACAATAAAAGAGGAATGTGGGAAGAAAAGGGCCCTGGCACCATTTTTCAAAGTTTTTTTGTTTTTGTTTTTGTTTGTATTTTCAGAGCCCAGTTCCCTGGAGAAGAGCACTGAACAGGCTGATTTGGATATACAAACACAGTTGAACCACGCAGCTTCCCCAGGGAAGGGAAAGGGTCAATCATCAAAAAGAACGCCAAGACCCCAGTGTCCCAGGACCCACCTCAGGAGGGACACCACGGAACCCTTTCCTCTTACGACCCCCCCTCCTCTGGCTTTTCTCACCCCAAAACACACCAAATCCAGAAACCTCTCTGATCCCACCAATCTTCTCAACTGTATCGGGAAGAATATGACAGAGTTTGTTTGCTTAAAAACAAGGATCCGAAACACTACTGTGAGATGGAGAAAGTAAAGAAAGGAGGATCTGAATCTCCGAGGAAGAATACAAGGCAGCACAGCGGCCACTTCCCTTCAGCACTGGGCCCAGATGTCGGCTCATCTATCTGGCACCCTGTACCGGACCACCTCAGGGCGCAGAAGCGCCCATGTCTCCCAGAGATCCCGGAGACCAGTTCCCTCAGCATGCCCACACGGGCCAGTCTGAAAGGCAGCCCAGCGGAAGGGCGCGCTGGCCCCTTAAGAACCTCCCTTCCTCTGCCACCCTCGCAGCCCCACAGTTGACTAAAGAACGGCACCAGCTGGTTACCTGCTCTGCCTCTGGCACATCTCTTCCAGTACAGGACACCAGCAATTCCAAGAATGTGAGTCAAAATAAAGATGGTTGGTGGCAAAAAAGATGAATCTAAAAGAGGCATTTTAGGCCTGTTCTTTCTTCTCCCTAAGCTAGCCACAAGCACAGCTCAGCGCTGCCCCTAGATGCCTTTCTCCTGAGGTTACTGCTGTCCTCCACTATCAGCCACAGAGGCAGAGGCCCAGGGCTCAATGTCAGAAACTTCCTGCCGGCTTCCCCTCCATCTCGCCTCTGACTGCTTTTCGGCAAGCAGTAGTAGCTTGGGACTAAAACAGCACAGTGTATCTCAGACAAAGCCCAGGAAACAACTGGCCTGGCTGTGGGGAGGGGCGAGGGAAGGAGGAACAAGGGGAGTAGAAAGGGGTGCCTGAGCCAGTGTCACGCTGACTCAAACCTCTATCTTAGGCATCCTCAGTCAGCTTAAACAAACAAACCTCAGACCCTGCTACACGAAGGGAGGGTGCCAGAGGACGTCACACGCCTAACTTTCCATTCCCAGCCCGCTTGGAATGCCAGACTTCAGGATGCAGCCAGAAGAAAAAAGTCACATATGCATGAGGGAACTTCTTGCAAGGAGCACCCTGGCCTAGCAGGAGGGCAACCCTTCCACAGCCACAAGCCACTGCAGAGAGAATGCACACAGAAAAGACCCCCAGGAAGCAGGCCGGACAGCCAGGCCGACAGAAGAGCAAACCGCTAGGGGACAGTGTGGGAGGGCACTTTTCCAAGGTTGAAAATACTACCTACCTAACCCATCAAGGACAGCAAAACATAATGCCTTCCACAAAACCAGGGCATGGGCATAGTAGAAGCAACTGAGAACATGTTGCCACTATATGCCAACTAGGATGGCTCAACTTAAAAAGGCTGATAATGCCAAGTCTTGGCAAGAACTTGAAGCAAACGGAATTCTCAGATACTGTGGATGGGTGTACAAATTGGCACACGTACTCTAGAAAACAGTTTGAGTAAAATTCTTACAAAGTTAAGCATACATATACCAGCAATCTCACTTGTAGGTATTTTCCCAAATGAAAAGACTATGCCCACACAAAGACCAGTGTATGAATGAATGTTTATAGTAACATTATTCAAAATAAACAAAACTGGAAAAAACCCCAAATGTCCATCAACTGGTAAATTTATAGTTACTACATTCATACAATGGTCCACTACTCTGCAATAAAAAGGAACTACGAATACTTTCAACTATATGGGTGATCTCAAAAGCATTATTCTTCATGAAAGAAGCCTAACACAAAAGACTATGACACTGTACTATTCCATTTATGTGATGTTCTAGAAAGTAAGTTCAGGAATAGAAATCAGAAAGAAATGGGAATGAGGGAAGAGAATCAATTACAAGGGGACTGAAAGGGGCGCTGGTAATGTTCTCTGTGTTTATGATAGTAGTTTCATGGCTGCATATATTTGTCCAAACTCAATAAATTGTACAAAAAAGGTGAATTCTGTACATACTCTTCAACAAACCTAACAAATATAAAGCATTTAAATGCTGGAAAGTTTATATGACCTAAACTGAACATACAAAGGTCTCAGTACCACTGCGTCTCTTTGTATCTACTTCTCTTTGAAAAGGTATTTTACAAAGTATGGTGTAGATACACAACATGACACTGACGAACAGATCTAATATCCTCTGTGATGTCCAAACTCCAAGAAGGTAAAGGTTATACAGCTTCATCTGTCTACCAGACTAGCTCTTTGTTTCTCGGGTGTCTATTACACTATGGATACCACACTCTCACAAGCATTTTAAAAAATCATAATTGTTTGATATATCTGTTGCTACTTTTTTCCTAATAAAATGGAAAGGCTTTAGATCTGAATAACCTGCTACAGAAAAAGGTAATAAATAGCCCTTGATGGTGTAACTAATACAACAGCAACTTTTTAAGCCAGCACCAAGAGCATCTGTACTTGTATGATAATCTACATTTTATTAATCAAATACTTCATACTATGTGCCAGGCCCTATTCTAGGTCCCAGGGATATGGTACACAACCAAAGACCCTGTTGTCACAAGGGGAGGACAGAAAATAAATACAAACAAGTAAATATATAATTTATCACATTAATATTATGGAGAGCGAGGCATGGTGGTGAACTCTTGCAATTCCAGCACTCAGGAGGCTGAAGCAGGAGGATCACCAAGAGTTTGAGGTCATCCTGGGTTACATAGTGAGTTCAAGACCAGCCTGAACTACACAGCAAGATCTTGTCTCAAAAACACAAAAGCAAATAAAAAATACTCTAGAGAATACTGAAGGAGATGAAGAGGACAAGGGGTGCCAGTGACAGTTTGCAACTACAAATATGATCGGCGAAGGCTTTCTCATACTGTGGCATTTCAGCAGTGCCCTAATGAATACGAAAGAAAAGTCCTATGGCTCTCTGAAGAAAGGATGAGTCCAAACTAGCCAGTATAAAGATCTTGTGGCAGAAGTATGTTTGATGTGCATAGGGAACACCAAGAAAGCTGGAATGGTTGGAGCTAAAGGGAGAAAGGAAGATAAAGCCAGACAGGGTCAGATCACCTAGGGCGATGCAGGTCATTTGTTAAGCCTTTTGCTTTTACTCAAAGTGAAAGGGGAAGCTTTGGGGGATTTTATATGACAGAGTGACATGATTCCCCTTAGGTTTTAAAAAGACTGCTTGTATTGTTATGTTGAGAAAAGAAAGAATACTGAGAAACAATCATGGGGAGGAGGTAAACCAGCTATGATGTCACTAAAGAAATCCAGGTGAAAACTGCTGCTGAGAAATAATGGTATCTGGGACCAGGGTGTGGCATTTTGATGATGTGATAAAGAAAAGGCCTGATCAGAATGATTCAAGACCAAATGGGAAGAAAGGAAGCGGTGACAACAAAACAAAACTTTCAAAATATTTTGCTGTACAGCCCATCTTGTGCCCAAATGGAACACCCTGGATCCTGGTCCATGTCTGAAACTCAGAGTCCTTCATTCTGGGAAATGGGGTGCAGCAGAGAAAGGGGCCACACTCTGGCCCCTCATGTAATGCACCTTCCACATTCATAGGAAACCTGGTGCCAAACCATTTGTAAATGACCTGCTGTAAAAGGGAGCAGTGAGCGGGTATAGGGTCAAAAGAGAACTCTCCTGGCCTGTGAAATGTAAAGGAAATGTAATAGCGTTTGCTAAAGGGAATAAGCACTCTAGAGGAAAACTCTGTGATGCGGTCCAGTACAGACAAAACCAGGGCTCCCTGTCTGGCTAAACAGATGACTTCATTCATTCATAAAATTAAAACACACAGAACCTGTGCAAGACACCACGAAGAAAATGCCCCTTACAGAGAAGCTCTAGGGCCATGATATCCAAACAAGCATGAGTCTTTAGGGGGAACTAACATTTATTAAGCAGCTACTACCAAGCACCTTCATTTTTTACTTAATGTAATCCCCATAAATATTCCTGGGAAGTATGTATTATTGTCTTCCTTATATACATTAAGAACTTGAGACTCAGAGAAATCAGATTACTTTGCCAAGGTCATAAAGCAAGAAAGATGATAAACTATCTGAATGTATAACTGCCTGATTTTAAATCAATGTACTTTATCAGACTGCTTCCCTTTGCTAAAAAGTTCTGGCAAAATAAGTACAATAAGTACACTAACTTCAGGCTAAGCAATTTGAGATATTGATAGTTTGAAATACTTCTTTTACAAGGCTTAGCATCTGAATAGTTCTACCAGGCTCCAAAGAAAGAATTTTAACCTCAATATAACACAGTACATGCCAGTTTATGACACCATTTCACAACCACACACACCTTTACTGTATTTTCAGTTCCCAAGTGAAAGCCAATTCTTTACCCTATTCTACTAACAGAAGTTATTATAAAACTGTCATTAGAAAATCATAAATCAGCCGGGCGTGGTGGCGCACGCCTTTAATCCCAGCACGCGGGAGGCTGAGGTAGGAGGAGCGCGTTGTGAGTTCGAGGCCAGCTTGGGCTACAACACGAGCGCAAGGCTGGCCTGAGCTACACAGTGTGACCCTGTCTCAAAAAAACCAGGGCTGGGAGTTTGGCTCAGTGACTTGAGCACCTGTCTGACAGGTGCAAGGTTGTGAGTTCAATCCTTGGTGCCGTAAAAAAAAAAATAATAATAATAATAATAATAATAAAAAATCACATCTGTGCCATTCGAATATACCTAGGAAATTGGGCAGGGACATCCAAAGCACTAAAATATCAAGGTACATTCCTAGTTGGCCTTTCTTATTTTATTTTGTTTTTGCTTGGATTTATGAGACAGGGTTTCACTATGTAGTTGAGGCTGGCCTGGAGCTCACTATGTAGTTCAAGCAGGCCTCAAACTCTCAGCAACCCTCTTGCCTCAGTCTCCTGAGTGCTGGGATTACAGGCGTGTACCACTTTGGCTTTTATTATTAGAAGAGTCAGTGAAAGATATCCAGAATCATTGAAGATTTTCCTAAAATGGTATGCTATGCTATACTTTGGATACATTACTTTGCTACAGGTAAGAGGTTTGTTTGTGGCCTTTTGATGTACATATATGTACATATGTATGACAGAAGAGAGAAGGGGAGGGAAATGTGAAAATAAAATGGATGTTTCACTTGGCAAAACTAAGATGGATCTGCATGCTGTCATTTACAGGAAGTGGTTAGAAACTGGCAGGAGAGAGTGACTAGTTTCTTGTTAGAGATCATTTCTTATAAAAAGAACAGGCCTTTTGAAGTCACATTTAGCACCCTCCAGGTTATCGCTCACTAACAGCAAATGGGCAGGGCCCCAACCATCAAAGAAGCCTTGGAGAAGGAGCACTCAGCTTTCAGTAGGATTTCGGACCTGCCTCTTTTTGAGATGATGTCACCCCCAGGAACTCAGGACCACCTCCCACAATTGTACCCAAGAGAAAGCTCAAAGCAAGGCAATGACCCAGAGCTTTGTCAGTATTTGTGAACAAGAACAGAGTGAGTCAAGAAAAAGATATGCAGCATATTGTATTTAAACTCCCATAGAGTTTTACTTGGTTTCAAAATATTATCAACAAGCAGCATAACTTAACCAGACACAAACTAAAAATTTAAAACATATTATACCTAGGGAAGAAATGTGCTTATCAAGACAGAAAGCTTTAAAAAAAAAAAAACTGTATGTATATGGCAAGTTACACAATTTAAGAGAATCTCAATTTCTTATTGGAAAATAATAATTGCACCTAATGTGCCCAATATATGCTCAATAATTACAGGTTATTATTGTCATTATTTGAAGGAGCAACAAATATCTGTCCTCAAAAACCTCTAAATATTGCTCCAAATTCTGGCACACTGATAATTTTCTTAGTTATCATCTAAGTAATCTAGCATAATCTACCCCAATCTCCTACCTGCCAATCCTGTCCTCAGTCACCACAAGACTTACCCCTGGAACATACTGGTAACACTTTTCTTTTCTTTTCGTCTTGTTTAGTTTCGTTTTTTGTTTTTTTGAGACAGGATCTCACTATGCAGCCCAGGCTGATCTCAAATTTGCAACAATCCTCCTGCCTCAGCCTCCTGAGTGCTGGGATTACAGGCTGCGCCACCATGCCCAGCTTCATACTGGTAGCATTTTAAACGCTGTGTAACTTGTTTATTCATAATTTTCAGTTTCCTCCTGTCAGAAAATTAGATCCAAAATTCTGTGGCTTCACAATATATCTCTTACTAACCCTGCAATCTTCTTCCTTCCCATCTCCAAATATCAACATTCTATTCCTATTTTAAAACCAATGCTTCCACAGAATTATCCCTGGTTCCTTCTCCCAAGCTAGAAATAAAACTTTGGCCTCCCTTGAGCTTTTATCATACTTTGTCTGTTTCTCTCTCATGTTTAGCACTGTGGAATACAGGTGAGAATTTTTTTTTTTTTTTTTTTTTTGAGACGGGGTCTTGCTATACACTTCAGGCTGGACTCAAACTCAAAATCTTCCTGCCTCAGCCTCTGAGTGCTGAGATTATAAGTGTGTGCTACCACGAATGGTGAGAGAACATATATTTTAATCCCTCACTAGATTGAGTTTTTGAAGATAAGTGAGTATCTACTCTCTTTTATAAAATTTTAGTCACTAAATAATTATTTATGGAATGAGTGAATAATTCATGAAAAAAAGAGTAGAGTCTAAAAAGCATTATACAAGTCAGGCATGGTAGTACTTGCCTGTGATTATAGCACTAGGAATTTTGTGGTTAAAACAGATGCATTCCTGTTTCCTATGATCTATCTTTTATTCTGTTCTTTAATTTATTTATATTGTACATTTCTCATATAAGAGAAACCATGCGCGGATGGGGGGTGTTGAGCATAGTGACACACACCTGTAATCTCAGTACTCAGGAAGCTGAGGCAGGAGGATCGTCATAAATTTGAGGCTAACCTGGGCTACATAAGCAAGTTCAAAGCCAGTCTGTACTACATAACAAGACTCTGTCTCAAAAAAAAAAAAAAAGAGTCTAACCAAAGTTACCATATGGCACAGTAATTCTACTCCTAGGTATGTAACTCAAGAGAAATGAAAACATATGTCCAGACAAAAATTTGTAAATCATTATTTAGAGAGAGAGAAAGAGAGAGAGAGACACAGAGAGACATACAGAGAGAGAGAGAGAGAGAGAGAGAGAGAGAGAAACCATGCAATATCTAAGCTTGTATGTCTGATTTATTTCACTTAACATTATGGTCTCTAGTTGCAGGAAGACATTTTTGAAAATGGGAAGGAGACCAAGAGATGGAGGAGGTTGGGAGGGAGGGGAGAGGAAGAAGATGTAAAAAGAATTAAGATGAGCTATGTACATGAACCAACTCCTCACAAGGAATGTAATCATTAGGTATTATATACTAATAAAAATTATACTTCTGGATATCCTTCCAAATACAGATTTTGCCCAACATCCACAAACTCTGGGTAGCCTTTTTGCTCAACTCAGCAACTGAAGTTCTTAATCTCTGAGAAAGAAAAAAAAAAAAGGAAAAAAAAGCTGAAGAGTAAGGCTAGAATATACAGTGGGAGATGCTCTGGATGGCATTTCTAAAACTCAACTCTTAAACCCATATGCCTCTCTGTCTCTTCCCAAGACCCTTATCGTAATCTGTTAACCAAGCTGAGGATCAAATTCTGACTTCATCATCTCTAGCTGTGTGTCACTGAGCCAATTAATCTCTTTAATTCTCAGTTTTTTCATCAATAAAATGGAGACAATAAAATTACCTCTTAGTGATGTCAATATTAAATGAGGAAGTATGTGGAATATTTGACACACAGTACGCCTCAACTATTGAAAAGACATTAAATATTAATTCATTAATGTTAACTATTGTTATGTCATGGCTGCACAAGACCTTTGTGCTTTAGCAGAGCATTAAGTCATCTTCAGTGACCAATACAGAGAAGACAATCAAGGTATAGTGCTTAACACTGTTTTTTAATTCCTGGTAATAAGATTTTACATTTATTAAAGATAGGAAAAGAAACAGGCTGTGCAGAGTGAATTTGGCTCAAGTAAAAGTAGAAAAAGAGGTACGCTCTACATGAAAAAGTGGGTTACCATGAAAGAACACAGTGACCTGAGTGTTTACCACATCCAAGCCACCGACTCAATGGATAAATCAAAGTACACATCGAGGCTACTGCTTCAGAAAGAGAAAGGAAGAAAATATCTAGCCAACCTCAATAGACATATTACCACTTTAAATAGTCCCTCTTTCTAGAACATTGACCATTCTCCCCTATAAAATAAAAAGATCTAGCTATTCATTTTTTTCCAGGAAACTCTGGTAGTCAACATATTAAAATACACAGAGAAAAGCCGGGTGTGGTGGCATACACCTGTAATCTCAGCACTTGGGAGGCTGAGGCAGGTGGATCACGCCTAATGTATTTTTATTGAGCCTAAATGTATTTTTAAAATGCTTTCCAGATGGAAACCAAAAGCAGAATGGTTCTAATTTGAAATATTTTTAATGTGGTCTGGCTAAGAACAGGTGACCAACCTTAGCTCCCTAGAGACACAACCCAAGAGGGCAGAATGGCTGAAGGTTTCATATGGCCATGTAGCTAGCTCATAAAGAGGTCAAGAACTCAATAATGAGAGGGCAGGTCTGTGTCTGCCAATAGGAAGCAATGTTCAAAGTCAGAAAAAGAGCCCAGCTGGGTGTGGTGATGCATGCTTGTGATCCCAGCAGGTGGGAGGCTGAGGCAGATGATCACT